>PVJX010021798.1:0-31447 GCA_004027295.1 Dolichotis patagonum | reverse complement strand
CCTACTAGCCAGATATGGTGATAACATACCTAACTAATGTAACCTGATCCCAAGTTCAAGCCCAGCCTGGGCAATTTAGAAATTTAGGGGGACCCTGCCCCAAAATTCAAATAAACAAATTAAAAGATTCATGAGGTAGCTCAGCAGAGACTTGGATTCAAATCTCTAGTACTTAAGATAAAAAGATAGATGATAGATAAGATAGATAAGATAGACAGGTAGTGGTCTGATATACATGCAAGCAGATTATATATTGAAATATCCATCTTAATTTATGGTATTTTGCTTCATTTCTGATTATCTTTTAATAGCTTTCTGTCAGCCTTGCAGCTTCCACTACCAATTATTTTGCTGACTGAAACCCTGCCACTTCATTCTTCATCCTGACTCCTAGACCTTAGATCTGAATTTTATCCCCTTTCTCCTAATTGTGCTTTTGCTTCCATGACATCTTGAGCTATAGACTTCTTAACTTTCTAACCATTGCACCAAAGCTTGCCTACCTAGTCCTTATAGACAGTGCTATTGGTAAGTGTCCAGGATCTGGTTTTTACCCTTCTACTTTGGGGGAAATATGGGTTTGACTGAAGAAAGTGGAATGAGTTCCTAAGACAGCTGATCTTCTAGCATGGTACAAGTGCCTTGAGAACAAGTAATTTAGAGGGTATTTAATGCTTTAATTCTAAAAGGAGGACATATGGGCAGGGAAAGTAGTGTCACTAGTTCTTTTCTTTTTTTTTTCCTGTTTTTTTCTTGGTACCAAGGATCAAACTCAGGACTTTGCAATTGCTAGGCAGGCCCTGTATCGCTGAACTATATCGCTGGCCTCCTAGTTGCATGTCTTATCAAGACAAACATTACCACTCAACTCTTTTAAGTATTTTTAGGCAATCTAATCTCAAAACACGAAAACTGAATAAATAAATACCTGTTGCTAATAAGCAGTATAGAGCACTGAATATCATTTGGGGATTGGGAGGTTAAGAATGTGTGATTTATTTAAATTAATTGAAAATTTCCATTTTCTGTCCCAATCCCATACCCAAATTGTGAACTGCTGATATAGAATGATAATACTCAAACTTGAAATACTTTTCTGGAGCATATTTCAAAGAAAAATGTTATACCTCAGTCAAGATATAATGAATCAAAATTTCTAAATGCAATTTTGGGTACAGATAATTTTTAAAACTCCTTAGATGATTAATAAGATCAGTCTGGTTTGACAGTTACTAAGATATGGCATCTGGTCCCAAAGCAAAAAGAGAATTAGTACTCACAAAGCATATGTTCCAATTGTACAGGCAATTGCCTATCACTCTTTTGCTTGTTCTGCATGAAAACTAACCCAAATGCATCTCCATTTAGGGTCTGAGGAAAATACAGCATCACAGCACCCACCCTATGGCAACAGCACATTGAAAGGTCCTTCATGGATGAATTAATGTTATTAGGAAAGCTGCTCTCCACACAGCTGACCAAGTGGTGAAACCAGCCAATTATTGTATCAGTTATCACTGTGCCCTGTCAAAAACGCCAGAGTACGGCAAGTCTCCATGTGAACAAGGTGGTAAAATTGCCTTGTGCCATATATGTGTTAAGAGATTGTTGGTTATCCATAAAAGACAAGGCAAACATGATATTAGACAAAGGGGCTAAACATGTTTATTGGAGGAAGGACAGCCTCTTTAATAAATGGTGCTGGAAAAATTGGCTTTCCACATGCAGAAGACTGAAACTAGATCCATGCCTATCACCATGCACAAATCTAAAGTATAAGTGGATCAAAGACCAAAACATTAAAACAGAAACACTAAATCTACTGGAGGACAAGGTAGGCAGAAGTCTTGGAGACATGGGTAGGCAGAGAATTCATGAACAAAACACAAACTGCACAGGGAAACACTTCAAAGTATCAACAGCTGGGTTCTCATATTATTGAAAAGTTTCTGCACTTCAAAAGAAATCGCCAACAGAGTGAAAAGAAAACTCACAGAATGGGAAAAAAATTTAGCCAGCAACCCCTCAGACAAAGATATCCAGAACATGTAAAGAATTGAAAAACATCAAACCTCCTAAATTCAAAGACCCTCTCCAAAAATGGGCAGTTCTCAGATGAAGATATGCAAATGGCAAATAAATACATGAAAAAATGTTCACCATCACTGGTCATTCAAGAAACGCAAATTAAAACAACATTGAGATTTCATCTTACTCCTGAAAGAATAGCTTTCATCAAGAAATTAACTGATAACAAATGTTGGTGAGGCTGCGGGGAAAAAGGAACATTGCTCCACTGTTGGTGGGAGTGCAGACTAGTGCAACCACCATGGAAATCAATATGGAGATTTCTCAGAAGACTAGGACTGGAAGCTCCATTCAACCCAGCTATTTCCCTTCTGGGTGTTTTCCCAGAAGAACTTAAAAGTTCATATCACAGTGATATATGTGCACCCATGTTCATAGCAGCACAATTTGTAATAGCTAAATGTTGGAAACAACCAACATGCCCATCAACTGCAGAGTGGATGAAAAAGATGTGGTATTTTTATACAATGGAATATTACTAAGCTATAAAAAGATGATCTTGAGGCCTTCATAGGGAAATGGAGATAACTTGAGACTATCCTCATTAGTGAAATAAATAAGAATCATATTTATAAAATCATATTGTGTCCCTAGTGTAAAAAGTAATAAGAACTATAGGAGTAATAAAACCCAAAATGTATAATTGCTATTGTAAAAAAGAGAGGAAAAAGAAGTACTCTAAAGGATATAACTGCATGTATGTTTAAGTGTGTAGGACTGATAAACATTGCTAAGTTTTTGTTGGATCATTGAACAGATCCGTTTGCAGTCGTGCTGTTTGAATGTCCACTTTGTATGCTTTAATTTTGTAACTTGAACAACTATTTATAAGAGGACAATATATAATTTAGCAACTAGTGATTTCTTACTGTTTATTTTTTTAAAATTCTGTATTATTTCTACCCTTTTTATGTTTTTTTCTCTAACTAAATAAAAGACAAGGCAAAACAAAACAAACATAAATAAATAAACCAAAATTGAAAACAATAAAGAATATACCTTTTAGTACAAAAGTTCAAGCAAATTATGCTCTTTGTGTGTTGTAGATTTGTCCAATGATGGGTATTTTCACTTCTTCTACTTTTTAGTTAACCCCAGGGACAGCTTTTAACAGATAAAGCTTTCTATCTTTATAACCCAAATTACTAAAGATGCAGAAATTTATATTCAATGTAGTAAAAGTAATTAAAAGTTTATAAATACAAAGATGCTTCTCTGTTTGTGAAGTGTGTCCGTGTACTGCAGCGTGAAAGCCCTTCTACCATCTGAGCTTATGTTCCTGCTTTATTGTCTCTCCTCACTTGAATGTGGTTCTGCTTCAATGTTCCTGCCCCCACACAGGTTTTAGCACTCGAGATCTCTCAGCTCTGCCATCTGCACCTTCACTCCTGACCAAACGCGACAGTTTTTTCACGCAGATCCTGAACTTTCAGGTTTCATCAACACTGAAACTCTTCATTAGAAATATATTTTTTAAAATGAAGCAATGACTGTGATAGTTAGCTGTGCTGTCACCTTGAATGAGAAACACCTAGTGGATGAGTTTAGCATGATCTGGCTGTGTCCCTGTAAATGACCTACTGAAGAGGGAAGTCCCACCCTGGGGCAGCAAACAATGGACCTGTAGTTTGGATGGAATAGAAAGAGAAAGAAGAAAAGGCTCTCAATCTGCTTCTTTGGAGGAGCCCCAGTCCCTATCATTGCCTTTTGATGACTTTCTCCGGGCTTCCAGGGCTGACTCTTCAGTTTCCCCAAATAAGGACACCTGCTGGACCCTGCCTCTGTGCTCTTCCACACCAACTCGGCTGAAAGACATTGTTTTTTGTTTGCCTTTTAATTTTTTTAAATTTTTATTATTTTTCTTGCAGATATCTCCAATAAAATTTAGCTCCTCCTTTATTCCATGGACCTCAGAATTAGAAGTAAGGTGGTACTTCCTAGTTTGCCAAAATCTGTTTTCTATAATCATGTGTCTGCTCCCATTTAATCTCAACCCTATTGAATGCCATCATGATACTGCTCTCTCCTTGTCTCTAATACTTACAAAGCTCCTACTTACTTATTCATAGTCTTCAAAGACTTACACACCATGGTTCATTCCCTGTGTGCCTACCTACTCTGTCACTAATATGAAGGATTTCAAATTCTGTAAGAACAAACACTGTACCCATGTACTTTTACCTTTTATTTCTCCATCCTCTACAAATGCTATTTAGTCTCCTGTGGAGCAAGGAGATGAAATGGGAAAGTTTCATGTATTTATCAAAATGCCTCCAAAATAGAGGATTTATATCTTCAGTACATCCAAATCACCAGGACCAAAACTTTTGCATCTAATTTTTCTCTGTTCTCTGATGTTCTAATCATTCTGTGAGAAAATGAGTTTAAAAAGCCCAACTAGTAGAATAAAGTTCACAGGACACAAAAGTGTAAGGCAAAAGAGTGAGAAATAGACTCTGCCACATTGCTATTATGTTTATTGATGTGCACACATAAATAAACATGTCATTTTAAAAACATAAATTGGTACATGTATACATATATATGTATGTATATATGTTTGTGTGTATATATTAATCACATTTACATAAAGAGATCTATAGATAAATACTGTATTCATGTAGGATCACCAAATAAACACTTTTTTTGGCTCTCTTCCAGTTAAAAGATATATTTGATTGACTGCTTTCTGATTTCTTTCCCAAAGATTTGCGGTGTCCTCCCTTGGTTCTTTAATTCTAATATAATGTAGCATAAAGAGTCTGGCTTAATGCTATGCTCACTGAAGTGGACAAATTCACCCCAGCATCATCAGAACATGTTTATCAGTAGTTAACACTCAAAAAAATGCACAATTTATTTAACTGGAATAGAAAGCAATCATTTTGTGCTGTTAGATTATAACACTCAAAGATACAAGCGTAAGTACCATGAGAAGAGATTCAAATGGTTATGTTTTGCCTTCTCTTATACGTTCATATCCTAACAGTGAGATAAAATAGCTATTTCTCAATTGTGTCCAACTAACATATATTATTACCATTGCTATGTTTTTTTTTTTCTTCCTAGAATGCAATTCAAAAGAAATTGAGCTTGGTTAGCTTGGATGCTTGCCTGGCAGAACTATTTACGTTGAAAAGTCATAAAACTCCCTGGATGACCATCTACACTCTGCAACAGCTTCTCCTAATTTCTGTTTCTTTGCACCAATGTTCTCATTACAGTCGATGTTGTGTCCCCAAAGTAGCTTCTCTCCCAATGTGTCTGCTTGCAACTTGCTACAAGTCATCTCTCTGTTCCCAAGTGGGGAAGAGACACTTGCTATAGGTCATGTGCAGTGTTATGGACACCACAACTTAGGCTTTGTTCTAAACAAATATTTGAATTTATCTATAATAAATATTTTATTTTATTTTAAAGGATGTGTAAGAAAAACAGTAAAATAGGAATATTGAAGAGTTGCGGAACAAGAATGGGAGACAGTAAAACTAGTAAAGTACCCGTACTTTGTCATGGTTAATAGATGTGACAAATCAGACTGGTTTTAAGCATAATATTCAGTCAAATTCGTATGGAGCTATTGTTAATGTACTTTTGAGAATAATAATAAATGTATGCCTACATTCTCTATAATGACGTGAAGCATATAATTTTCAGTTGCATATAATATAATATTTAGTGAATTCTTCAATGGGTGGAAGTTAACAGTGTACTTTGGTCAAATCAAGGTCTTTGGTCATCACTAATAATTTGACCCTAACCCAAGCACAGGCAATCAGACTGTGTGGTGTGAGCAGTGACAACTATGACCTTCGTAGTAACAGAAGACTTTCAGAATGTTAGCGTTTTACACACTCATTTTTCCACCAAGACCTGTAGACTTACAGATGAAAATTAAAATTCATCAAAAGTGAGTTTCCTGATGTTAATTGCTCTATTGAATGCTAATTTTAATGTTCATTTCAAGTTACCATGTGTTTGGTTATATGAATATGTTCCTAAACTTGAGTAGCAATTTCCATCTAAATTAATACCAAAATGGCTACACTCAGGCCCACACATACATATACACAAACATGCCTGATTATCAATGCATTATTTAGCTCTTTGTTGTGAACATATAAAGGTAAAAAATTATGTGATAGAAACTGAGAATGTAAACTAAGGACAAGAGAAGAAAAAGAAAGAAAATTTCCTAGGAAGAAAGACAGGGCAGAAAAGAAAACAAGAAACATGAATGTCTGCAAGGAACTTGTTAAAGGTACACGTACTTCCCTATTAATGAGAGCTGGTGTGTAAGAGAAGGAATTTTTAGGCTGATCTGAAAAAAAATAGCGTCAAACATTAATGATAAGGAAAATTTAGAATCATTAAGTGTAGAGAGGGAAGGAAAGAAATTAGGCTCCACTCTCCCTGCACTAAACTAGCAAGTGTTTGTGGATGAGAAATCACAGGTGAGTGAACAGGTTAAGTGAGTGCTGATTGGCCATATACAAAGACAGCAGAATGGCTGGAATGCTTCTGCTGGGAATATTCTAAGCACAGATCCCAAACAGAAAGCATATTATGAGAAGGGCTGGCATCAGCATACTTGACTGTAGATGTCCCCAGGATTGGTATTGAAATCTTCTCAAATTAATGCTTCAATATTATTCTGGGAAAGTGCAACTTATATATGAAACTACGAAGCAGAGTGCACTCCTGTCACACGGCTTATGCGAGCTCTCACGTGTGGATCTAAGATGTACTTGTTTTCATAACTCAAAACAACATGAATTCATTATTGTTTTCTGCTACAGGGCAAAAGTCTAGCACAGTTAGTCTCAGACACTAGCACTGGAACTTTATGCATTTTTATTCCTTTCTAGAAGCTTAAAGAAAAATACATTGCCTTTTTTTTTAATCCTCTAGAGGCTGCCTCCATTTCTTGACTCTGTCTTCCACATCCCATTCCTCAGACTTCCAGGCCCCTGAAGTTACACACACCCCTGAACCATCTTCAATGGTTGCCTGTCTCTTACCACAGCCTGGAAACATTCTATAGTTTCACGGTAGAGAGTGGGGCTCCTTAGTCAATATTGGGATGTAGTTTGCTAGCCGATATTGGGGATCCTAGACAATATTAGGGATGCAGTTTCCCAAATAATATTGGGACTGACATCCAATGAAGACTCTTACTTTCATGAAAGAAGACTCATAGGATAGACACACAAGAAGAGTGGGCTTGTTGACCACACCCTTTATTAGAGGAGCACACTTTCTTAAATACATGATGATAGCAAAGGCGTTCTTCATAAAGTGAGAACAAAAGTCATTCTATGAGAAAGAGCTCAAAGTATCATTGAAGAATTATGCATGTTCCACTGATAGCACTGGGGAGAGCTGAACTGCTAGTATTGGGGACAGCTTGGGAAACATCACAGAAAACATCTCTACATCCTGCAGCTGCAAAGCCATGGCCAGCCCCCAAATTGTACTATCCTCTGTCTTCAGATTCTTTTAGCTCACTCTTCAGGAGACCCTTCAGGGCAGACACCAATACAGATTAGACACAAAGTACTTCATATACACATTTTCAGTGCTGACTCTTGCAGGTTTTCCACTGTTCCAGATGCATATGATCAGATTAACTCCACCTGAATAATGAAAGGTAACATCTGTAACCCAAGATCCTCAACCGTAATCACATCTGCAAAGTTCCTTTTGCCCTTTATGGTAACCTTACCACAATATTTTGGGGTTAAGATGTGGACATCTTTGTTTTGTTAACATCAGAATATAGAGCATCGATTAAAATGGAAAGGACAGTGGGATTTTAACTACAGGTGTTAGAAGTGCTCAAGATATCATAGCAAACACTTGAAAGTCTAATGTTATCATTTCGGACCAACACTCTTCCTATATCTATGTAGTTAAAATATGAGTATTTAAGATGCCTCACAGGATGCTGGAGAAAAACAAATGTTAAATGATTATCTGGAAAAAGTTGTTTGCTAAGCAGGTGCCACTGAAATACCCACTATGGATAGCCAAGAAATTTAACAAACAAAATTGATTCACTTTACACCCCAGACTCACATGTACAACTTACATACACACCTGCAGAAAAACAAAACTTATCTCTCTTTTTCAGATAATGTTTCATTATTGTTACTTTGATGCATGACATTTTGTAAATCAAAAACTAACATTATATATTTTATATATTGTATTATACATTTCCATAGAGTCTATGTATAAAATTAAAGATGGTATTTAATGCATAAATCATAGTGGTTCTGTCCTTCTGGAAAACTATGAGAAAAGTTAGAGATTTCTGACAAATATATTAGTGCTTTGTTATATGATAAAAGTTCTCTTTTATGTCAAAAAGCATTAGTAGACCTACTTTAATAATCATCGAAAATTGCAATCATTTTGTTCTACTTCTGTTGGTTCAGTAGGTATGAATAACATATGAAGCAGATCAAATAATCAAGCTATTATGCTAAAAAGTACATCTTTTTCAACTGAACTATTCAAGTAATTTAGAACAGGAGGTTTCAGTCATCTTAGTATTTTGAAGGCTTTCCCAAGTTTCTAAAATTTCTGTGCACAGAGACCATGTAAGGAAAGCAAATTATTTAGTCAAGTTTTAAAGACCAGTTAGTCTGGATACTAGGCTAATTTGATATATTTGTTACTTTATCATTTCTGTATATTCATAAAGTGTAAATGATGAGGTAGTCTTATATTTGCAGGGGGTATTTGCAGGTGTTTTTTGGGTTTCAGGAACTAGGCTTTATATTTTATACATTTAAGCTTAACACTCATCATTAATAGTATGTTGTTGTTTTAGAAACACAGAGAATTTAAACAAATTAACCAAGATCACACAGATAAGTAACAAATCCAAACCTGGAATTTCTATTCCAGTAACAGAGATGAATGTGTTATTGCAAAGGTATTAAAAAACTGAAGAAGAAAAATAAAGTAACTTCTTAGGACCTCTTCCCCCAACAATTTCACTGAAACCATGAGTTCTTCCAATACTTCTCTTTGGCTCCAGATTCCCCTGTGCTTGACATCATAGCTGCCACCTGCCCCAATGGAAAACTTAACTTCAGAGAGACACTGCTACAGTAGTGTCACTCTGTCAGCTCTACCATTACTGCCGATTGATTTTTGCTGGACCCTTGCTCCTCACTGCCCCGGCAGAGACTTGCTCCTTTCTGCTTCAGCAGTTACTGTGTGGAGCTCATATGAAGGAGCGTCCTTCTCTCAGCCATGCTCTGCATTTCTGCTTTATTGCGGGAACGTTCATAGCCTCACTTTTTATATGGATCGCTCTTTACTGAGGTCATCTCTCCTTGAGACATTAGCACTACCGTGCAGTGAGAGAGTCAGCCTAAAGTTCCCCTCATAATGGCTGAACTTTGGACAGCTTTCTTTCTGACTGTTGGCTCCTGATCTCCCCATCTTAGGCGACTTACCTTAGAAAGCTGGAGATTTCTCTTTCCCAGTAAAATGCATGAAAACTTTTTCCCCAGCTACTCTCCCATTTCACAATAAAGCAAATGTACATCTCAAAGACCTGGATACCACCTGAAACCTAAGTGGTAAGTGAAAGAGCATTTCTGTCTTCCAATTTCTTCACAGAGAGTAAAAGACTAATTTTGAAAGTTACCAAATAGTAAACACAGATGACCTATTCATCAAAAAAATAAAAAAGTGCAAACCCAGAAACAATTCAATGTACACGACACATCTCAATCATCAACCGGTCCTTTAACACCCACTAGTACTTCTTCATTAGTTCACCCCAGTACTCAAACACTCCCACCTTTGTTTCAGAAAATATAAGTTCAGCATTTCTACTGTATTAAAATAGTTGTGAAGAAAATTTGGAGGCTGTGTTTGCTTCGGTAGCACTGTATTGTAGGAAGCCAGTCTCGGTGTCCTAGCTAGATCATCCAGCAGATGCCGATAAGTTCATTTGGTGGTGTGAGCCTCCACTTGGCCTCTGGAGGGTTCCTTTCCCCTTCGAGGGACTTTAAGTGAAGCAGAGAGATTTTTACTGTAACTTTCATGTCTTAGTCCTGAATGACTGAAGGCTTTTTAGACTCCAGTTAGGTTCTTTCTTGTAAAACCATGTAGTTTAGGGCCGAGGATATAGCTGAGTGGCACAAATACCTGCCTGGCAAGCACGAGGTCCTAAGTTCAACATTCGATTAAAAAAAAAATAAAGCATTAAAACTATGTGGTTCAACATTAAAGTCACTTCTCAGCTGGCACTCTGTGTACCGTGACAAACCTAGACATGGAGAAATATAACAGATGCTTGCAGTGTAGGCTATGATCCAGAGAACACTAATTAGAAGTAGAGAAAAACACTCAGGAGATTCAATAAATCTTAATGCAGAAAGACCTACAAATAACATGTAATTTTGTATAATTATATATTCAAATATGTTTTTAAAAATATTGACCGAATCCATTAGCATGCTAAGAGAGACATACTAAGGATCTATTGACATGAAAAGGCAAAATTATTTTGTTGGCTGCTGACATGTGAGATAAATTCTTTCTTCTCCTTAAAACCTCTAACTTTATGCTATACTGATTCAGAGTTTTCTATAAAAATATTATATTGCCTCTGTACAGTATCCACCAGATATTTGTGAGACATAAAGCTCAGCAAATAGAGTAGCATTTGAGATGCCATGACACAAGGAGCACTTAATTTTGTGACTCCTTATGGTTTCTTTAGCATTATTCATGTTCACACATTATACAGGATAGTGATCTGCTATGAAGTCAGTTCTAAGTGGTTTAAAGCTGGCTGGATTCAAATGATAAAGAGATAAATGCAAATGATCACACTGTACACATCCTTCTAACTTGAAATGGTAAACCTGACGGTGGTTTATGGTAATCATAACTCAGCACCTCTGCTGAAAACATTATCACCAATAAATATAAAACACTTGCATAACTTAAAACCATCTTGTGACTGTAAACAAAAACCACATTGTTATCTTCTTGAATGCTGCTGTACTTCTGTTTATCTATGGATTTACAGACACTAGTATAGCAGTTGCTGTCAGGAACAAAAGCCAGTTCTGTTTTCCACAGGAAATGTGGCCTGAAAGCTTCAGTAAAAACAGAAGCTTCTAATCAACTCTGTTTCAGCTCCGAGGAGGAGGAAAGAAAATCAGGTAAGACTGTAATAAAAACTAGGAGAAAAATCTACATAGAATAGTCTTAACTGTGGCTACACATTGAGAACATCTGGAAAGTGTTAAAGAATAGTAATGCTCAGGCCTCCCCATCAAGAATATTTACTTAATTGATGTGAGTGCACTCCACATATAGAATTTCTCAAAACTCCTCAGATAATTCTAATACAGAGATGGATTTAAGAACCACTGAAATAGAAGGTGTTTATGAGCTGTGAGGTAACTTCCACTTGACTATAAATTTATAGGAATATTACTGACAAGATTTCTGAGCTACTGAAACTATGAATGTCACAGAAATCTGAAAGAATAAATGAACAAAATCAGACCTTAGGATACTGTGTCAGCACCAAAAATCTCTTTCTAGACCTGATTTAAATATCAAAAGTATATTAAGTGCAATTATCAATAATTAAATTAATAATTATACAAAGCAGTAAATTAATCAAAGTAAAAAGTGGATCATATTAAGTAAAGCAAGGCTCCTTTCTTAATCTGCTTGCTTACAAGAGAAATGGGTGTGGCCTAGTATTAAAATTATTATCAAAGTCCTGGAAAGAATGCTTTGAATTTGAAAGAGTGAATGACAAACTTCTTTCAGGCCATTTAAACAACATGGAAAGTGAACCAAACTAGATCTTCTTCATCCACAGTTATTACCAGTTTGCAGAGAATTATCCAGTTTATATAAGACAGATGCAGTGATAGAATTATTTGTTTATTTGTTTCTAGTTGACTGTTACTATTTCAAGAAAACATTCTGTACTCCAGCCAGCCATGAGAGTGAGAAATATCTTTAGTGTCCATGATATGCTGAATAAAAGCCCCATAGTGGACCATAGCTAAACCCTACAACCTGTAGATATGTTTTATTATGTGGCAAATGGGACTGAGGTTATAGGTAAATTAAGGTAATTAAGGTTCCTAATCAACTGGATAGATGGGAAGAATATAGTGTGCACAGCAAAATCACAAACATTCTTATAAGAAAGGAAAGCAGTCAGAGGGTAAAACTCAGAACGAGCCAGTGTGAGGAAGAGTCAATAGCTCATTGCAGGCTTTAAACATGGAAGGGGAACTACCCCTAGAAAGAAGGCAGCCTCTGGATTCTGGAAAGGATGAGGAAATTACTTCCTCCCCCAGAGCCACAAGGAAGGTGCACTCCTATTGACATACTGATTTCAGCACAGCGAGATCCTTGTTGAACTTTAACTTTCAGAACTGTAACTGCAAGATAATAAATACATGTGATTTTTAAGATACTACATGTGTAGTGATTTGTTATAGCGGCAACAACAAACTAATACAACGTGCACGGACTAAAGTTCTAAGTATCTCGATCCCAGATTCAGGCTCAGTTGGGCTTTCATTCTTAATGTTCTCAGCTTCAGATAATCTACTGAATTGCATGTAGCTGGCTTCCCAGGTTCCATCTGAACACTTCATCCAATGCTTTCCAGCCTTTGGTTTTCATTGTTCTGTTAGTTTCAGTTTCATCTTTTTTCTTGGCTATGCAAGATAATACTTGGTTTAAAAAAATCTCTTCTAGCCTCATCCAAGCTCTAAGAGCACCTCTACCAATAATTATCATATAGGTGCCATATGTGCACACATTTAATCTGTTTTAACTTTCTGATCAGAGCCTAAAATTCATATTGCATACCATCGTAACTGTTGTAAGTGGATTTTATATTATAAATAAGGCTATCATTCAGAAAAACATTGAATAGATGATAGCTTAAAAATTTCTCTTTTATTCCCTGTTCCTTAGAATACAGAGTAGGATGTGGCTGTCCTAATGGTAAAGAAAATAAATCTGCCATCTGCTGGTGTTCAATGGAAATTACAAGCATGAAACGTTGAATACACTGTTGGCATTGCTTAGGGATAATGTAGTTTAATTATAAAATTAAAAAAAAAATCCCTCATACCCTTTGATGAAAATAGTAACAACTTCATGCAATTTTTCAAAGTTCTTTAAATCATCTTCCTTTTCTCTTAATTATTGAATATTAAATGATAGAAGTGAACAAACGCAGTTACATAATTAAACTGTTATAGAGCCATTAAAATGAAATATGCTAGATCCTCTGTATACATGTTGTTGGACTCAACATGTAAAATAATCTTTGAAATAAAATCTTACCATGTGTACCCACTCCTTTTTTTTTATTTTAAAGAGAATAAAACAAAAGAGGGCAGAACAGAGCAGATCAGAACAGGACAACATAGGCAACACAGCACTTTACATTAAGACAACTGGACATCAACAGCAGCTATCACAGTATCTCTTTCTCTGCTATAGTTTAGCATAGCTTCAAATACAATAATATCAAACATAACACAATAGTATAAAACCATTCAAAGAGTGAAAGAATTACAGGGCTTTCTGAACTGAATAACAGAAAATGACCAATGGGTACTATAATATCTCATTTTCGATAAAATATTTTGTTAAACTATCACACATATTCAAATCCCAATAGGACACAATGTGATAGATAGAACCAACGTTAGTAGAACAAAAGAAGCGTGGTAGGACTTCTAAGAAGGATGATATTAAATCAGCAATAGCTGTCATAATGTTTTGTTTTCTTCAGAACAGCTGTTCATACCATCACGCATGATACAGTCAAACAAAACAGAATAAAGTCATTTCAACTGATGAATGAAAACATTGAAAGGCTTCAAAGCTATGGGATAGGGACTCATGCTTACCATAAAATCTTATCTACTCTTACCAACTCTCATACTAGGGAGAACATACGGTATTTACACATGTGAGTTTGGTTTATTTCGCTTATGAGAATAGTCTCAAGTCGTGTCCATTTATTTATAAATATCTTAATGTGATCATTCTTTATAGTTGAGTAACACTCCATTGTATAAAAATGCCACAACTTCTTTATCCATTCGTCAGTTGATGGGCACTTAGGTTGTTTCCAGGATCTGGCTATTACAAATTGTGCTGCTATAAACATGGGTGCACATATATCACTGTGGTATGATGTTTTCAGTTCTTCTGGCAATATGCCCAGAAGTGGAATAGCTGGGTCAAATGGGATTTCCATACCCAGATTTTTGAGGAATCTCCAGACTGACCTCCACAGTGGCTGCACCAGTCTACACTCTCACCAACAGTGCGGAAGAGTTCCTTTTTCCCCACAACCTCTCCAGCACTTATTGTTGATAATTTTTTCTATCCTGGCCATTCTTTCTGGAGTGAGATGGAATCTCAGTGTGGTTTTAATTTGCATTTCTCTAATGACTAATGATGATGAACATTTTTTCATGTATTTATTTGCCATTTATATTTCTTAATCTGAGAATTGAGTATCCATTTCAGAAAACTATTTTTGGATTGGGTCTTTGAATTTCGAGGGTCTGATTTTTTTTTAATTCTTTATAAGTTCTAGACAAAAGTCCTTTGTCTGAGGCGCTGTCCATGAAGATTTTTTCCCAATTTGTGGGTTTTCTTTTTACTCTGCTGTAAACCTCTTTCAACATGCAGAAACTCTTTAATAAGATGTGGTCCCAGTTATTGATTCTGGGAAGTATTTCCCGTGTAGTTTGGTTCTTGTTCATGAATTCTCTTCCTACCCCTATATCTTTGAGATTTTTACCTACTTTGTCTTCTAGCAGTTTTAGTGTTTCTGTTTAAATATTTAGATCTTTGATCCATTTAGATTTTAGTTTAGTGTATGGTGATAGACATGGGTCTAGTTTTAGTCTTCTGCATATGGATAGCCAATTTTTCCAGCACCATTTGTTAAAGAGACTGTCATTCTTCCAGTGAACATGTTTGGCCCCTTTATCAAAGATAAGGTGGTTGAGTGAGTTTGTGGTTGTGGTTATATCTTGCAATCTATTCCACTGATCTTCAGGTCTATTTTTATTCCAGTACCATGCTGACTTTATTTCTGTAGCTTTGTAGTATAATTTCAAGTCAGGGATTGTGATGCCTCCTGCCTTGCCTTTGTTGCTTAGAATTGCCTTTGCTATTCTAGGTCTCTTCTGGTTCCAGATGAATTTTAGGAGTGATTTCTCTACATCTATGAGGTATGTTAGTGGTATTTTGATTGGGATTGCATTGAACCTGTATAGTAATTTTGGGAGAATGGCCATTTTTACAATATTTGTTCTTCCTATCCATGAACAGGGGATGTCTTTCCATTTTCTGAGGTCCTCTTTGATTTCCTTTTTCAGGGTATTATAATTTTCACTGTACAGCTCTTTTACTTCTTTCGTGAGATTAATTCCTAAGTATTTCTTTTTTTTTGGATGCTAGTGTAAAGGGTGTAGTTTCTCTTAATGCTCTCTCCGTACTAGTGTATAGAAATGCTATTGATTTTTGATTATAGACTTTGTATCCAGCTACATTGCTGAATTTATTGATTATATCTAGGAGTCTTTCAATAGAGTTTTGGGGTTTTCTGTGTAAAGTATCATGTCATCTGCAAATAATGACAATTTAACTTCCTCTTTTCCTATCTTTACTCCTTTTATTTCTCTTTCCTGTCTTATTGCTCTGGCTAGTATTTCCAGTACTATGTTGAATAGGAGTGGTGATAGGGGACATCCTTGTCTTGTGCCTGATTTTAAGGTATAGGCTTTCAGTTTTTGGCCATTTAATATGATGCTGGCTTTTGGTTTGTCATAGATGGCCTTTACCATGTTGAAATAAAGAGCTTCTATTCCAATTCTCTGTGATGTTCTTATCATGAATGAGTGTTGTACCTTATCAAAAGCTTTTTCTGCATCTATACAGATGATCATGTGGTTCTTCCTTTTGGCTCTATTGATATGGTGGATTACATTTATTGTTTTGCGTATGTTGAACCATCCCTGCATTCATGGGATGAATCCCACTTGGTCATGGTGTATAATGTTCTTGATGAATTGCTGCATCCTGTTTCAGAATTTTTGTATCTATGTTCATTAGGGAGATTGGCCTATAGTTCTCTTTTTTAGTTGAGTCTTTCTCTGGTTTGGTACTAGAGTAATATTTGCTTTCAAAATGACTTAGGAAGAATTGCTTCCCTTTCAATTTCATTGAAGAGTTTCAGGAGTGTTGGAATTAAGTCTTCTTTGTATTTCTTGTAGAATTCTGCAGTGTATCCATCTGGGCCTGGACTCTTCTTTGTGGGCAAGGACTTAATTACATTTTCAATTTCATTAATAGAAATTGGGTTATTCAGCAGTTTTACATCTTCCTGATCCAGCTTTGGTAGTTCATATGTATCTAGGAATCTGTCTATTTCTTCAGTGTTATAGAACTTATGAGAGTAGAGGTTTTCAAAGTAGGTGTTGATGATCTTCTGTATTTCCAATGAGTCTGTAGTAATTTCACCTTTTTCATTTCTTATTGCATGAATTTGAGTTTTTTCTTTCCTTTTTTAAATAAGGTTGGCCAGGGGCTTATCAATTTTATCTATTCTTTCAAAGAACCAACTCTTTGATTCATTGATCCTTTGTACTGCTTTCTTAGTCTCTATTGCATTAATTTCTGCTCTGATCTTTATAATTCTTCCCTTCTTTTGGCTTTGGGCTTGGCTTGCTCTTCTTTTTCTAGATGTTTGAGTTGTAGCATCAGGTTGTTTATTTGTGTTCATTCTGTCTTCCTGATGTGCGAACTCAAAGCAACAAAATTTCCTCTGAGGACTGCTTTCATTGCATCCCACAAAAATCCCGTAAGTTGTGTCTGTATTTTCATTTACTTGTAAATATTGTTTAATTTCTTCTTTAATTTCCTCTGTGACCCACTGATTGCTCTATAGTGTATAATCCAGTTTCCATGTGTTTATAGGTTTTTTGCAACTTCTTTTATCATTAATTTCTAGTTTCATGGCACTGTGATCTGATAACATGCATGGGATAATTTCAACTCTTTTGCATTTACTTAAATATGTTCTGTGGGCTAGCATATGGTCTATTTTAGAGAATGTCCCAGGTACTGCTGAGAAGAAGGTGTATTCTGATGTTGTTGGATAGAACACTCTGTATACGTCTATCAAGTCCATTTGTTCACAGGTGTGATTCAATTCTGTTATGTCTTTGCTGATTTTCTGTCTAGTTGATCTGTCCCTTTTTGTCAATGGTGTGTTAAAGTCTCCTGTTATAATTGTGTTATTGCTTATTTGATTTTTCATTTCTGTTAGTATTTGCTTTATATATCTGGGTGCTCTGGAATTTGGTGCATGTATATTTAAGATTGTTATCTCTGTCACTTGAAGTTTTGCCCTAAGTAGTATGTAGTGACCTTCTTTATCTCTTTGGATCACTCTTGGTTTGAAATTCACATTGTCTGCAAAAAGGATGGCTACTCCTGCTTTTTTTGGTTTCCTGTTGCATGAAGTATTGTTTTCCGTCCTTTGACTTTCAGTCTGTGAGTGTCCTTTGGGGTTAGATGGGTTTCTTGTAGGCAGCATATGGTTGGATGTTGTTTCTTGATCCATTCTGCCAGTCTGTTCCTTTTAATTGCTCTGTTGAGGCCATTTACATTAATGTTTGTAACTGTTATATATTGGTTTATTGTTGACATATTATCTTTCTCCTATTGTATCTTTAGCTTTCCATTCTAATTGTCTGCCTTGCTTGGTGGTTTTAGCCCATGTGTACCTAGAATATCTTTCAGTATTCTTTGTAGGGCTTTTTTGTTGTTCATGAAGTTTTTCAGCTGTTCTTTGTCATGGAAGTATCTTATTTTTCCATCCATTTTGAAGGACAGTTTTGCCCGGTATGTGAGTCTGGGTTGGAAGCTGTTTTCTTTTAGGATCTGAAATACTTCACTCCATGCTCTTTTTGACTTCATTGTTTGTGTTGAGAAGTCTGCTGTGATTCTGATAGGTTTTCCTTTATAGGTGATCTGTCTTTTCTCTCTAACAGCTTTTAGTATTCTTTTCTTATGGTGGATTTCTGGGATGGTGATTATTATGTGTCTGGATATAGTTTTATTTTGGTTGTGGCTATTTGGATTTCTATATGCTTCACTTATCCAAATGTCAGTTTCTCTTCTCATGTTTGGGAAGTTTTCAGCTATTACTTCTGTAAACTTCCTCTTGATATCATTTGGGCTGTCCCCTTCTTTTTCATTTATCCCTATCAATCTTATGTGTTTTTTTCTTTGCATCATCTTACAGGTGTTGAATTGTCATTTCCTGATTCTTTGTTATTTTTAAAAGATCTTTCCTTTCCTGTTCACTAGCTGCAATCTTATCTACAAGGTCTGAAATTCCATCTTCACTTTTGTTGAGGTGGTTTTGGCAGCTTTCAATAGCATTTTTGATTTCCTGTATATCTTTTTGAATCTGCTTTATGTATTCTGTTTGTTTCTTATAGTGTTCATTCAGGGATTCTATCTGTTTGCTTTGTTCCTCTAGTTTTTTAGCTGTGTCTTCACTAGATGCATTCACTATTTCTTTCACTACTTTTATCAGTTATTCTTTTACCTGGGCAAATATTTCTGATTTGAATTTCTCCATAGCTACCCCTAGTTCCACCTTTATTTCATTTGATATCATTTCAGACATTTCAGGTGCATGGCTTTTTTTTTCTTCTATGTACATGCCTCCTAAACTTTCTTAGGATGAGCTGGAGCTTTGAGCCTGCCTTTTGGTCTTTCCTTTTGTCATTTTTCTATATTTCCTTGCTTTGAGTGGTTTTCCAAAGCTTCCTCTGGATGTGTGTTGAATTACTTCTTGCACCTCAGTTCCTGGAGTAGTGCTGGCTCACCCACTGTCTCTTTGCTCCATAAATTGAAAAGTGGAAGCTGGACCTCATGAACTGGGACCCGTGGAACCTCTGGCCACTGTCTTGTGTCGTAGGGGGTAGTTATCATCTCAACCACTAGGAGTGCTGGTTTTAAGCACTCCCCAGGCCACCCAGACCAAGCCATCAGGCCGCCAGCTCAGCTTCTGCCTCCTGAACTGAGAGAAGGCCGCTGGGTGTGGTGCACTAAGGCTGTGGTGCTTTTGGGACTCGGTCCAGTGTACCCGGTAGCTAGCCAGAAGCTCAATTGCCAGGAGCTCAGGTCGGCTGCTCTCCACGAGCCTACCTTGGATCGGCAGGACTCACCTTGCAGGGTCGTAACTCCCCTCTGCACGCTCTTGGCTCTGTAAGTTGTAAGGGGGTATGCTGGGTGTGGTGAACTGGAGCCTGCAGAACCTCAGACCACTGTCCTGTGTCCCAGGGGTCAGGTATGATCTACCGGGCTGTCAGTCCCCTGAAGGCCTCCACCTCCCTAGCTGAGAGAAGGCCACTGGGTGTGGTGCACTAAAGCTGTGGAGCTTCCGGAACTCGGTCCAGTGTACCCGGTAGCTAGTAGCTAGCCCAAGCTCAGTTGCCTGTGTACCCACTCCTATGCATGTACTCTCACACTTACATATGTACACCTTTACTATATAAAAATATTTTCCTCCTATACATCCTTAGTGTTAATCAAAACTACAGATCTGCTGATGTACAAAGAACATCTTGAATATTATTGAATAGTAAAGTTCATCCCCTGATAAACAAATTATATTATAATGGTAAAATCAATGCTGATTTGACATTAATTTATACACACTTTTTGCTGTTAATTTAGGAATATGATGATACAGTGGTTATAGTTATAATAATTCAATTCCCAAATTCACTTTGATTAACCTTGTATTGCCTAAATTTTTGGACATTTTCTTTCCCTTGAAAAAATCTATTTCTCCAATTTGAAGTAGAATGTTCCAATAAAGAGATGTTGATTCTATTATAGTTTGCCAACTGTATCCAAACAAATAAGATTGTCATAATTTGATTAATGTGAAAGTCACTCTGTATATAGAAAGCACACTACAGTGAACCAATAGCTCCTGCAATCTAGAAGACTACACTTCAAACAATGAGAATTTCATAAATTTTGTAAATATGGGTCTGAATGCAAGAACACTTCAAAAGATCTTCTGAAAAAGGAGAAATTGGCATTCAAAAACCATTTTCCAGTGGATTAAAAACTGAGTGACGTGAGTTTCACCCAGTTGTAGATCCTTAGAATGTCAAGCAATCTAACACAACTAAAATATAGAAGTTGGTTTGATACAGTTGACATTTCTCTCAGGAACAAATGAAGAGATCAAAAAGGGATAGGCACACTCACTCTACAAGATGAATATAAAATTCATGTACTATGAACATGTACTAATAAAATAAAATGAGTACATGGGGCACAAAGTTGCTATAGAGTAAAGAGTAAGATCTTATAGTCTTGGTAGGACACGGTCAAAACTGAAAACTTTGCAAAATCTTACATACTGTTCACAGTGGGAGTTAGCAGGAACATCTTTAATACCAAAAAGAACCTTGTCCTTTTGTCTCTTCCTCCTCTGTTCTTCTACTTTTTATATTCCTTCTTCTGTATACTTTCCTTGAAGAACTGAAGTAGTTGGACAAATAGCACAGTGGGAAAACAAGGTCACCATGGAGATTGACATCTATGTCAAAGACAATCCAGAAAACAGAAGACACTCAAGAAAGTCACAAGATCTAATATATTTATGTAAAAGTTAAATCTGGACAAAGGCAGATTGTGTCTCTAGGTCACATTAAAAAAAAGAGAAAAGTAATGAATCAAAAGTAAGCATGAACTTCAACTACAAGAAGTCTGACTTAGTTTCCAGAGATGGGACTAAATTTTAGATCCACTTTATTTTATTGTGTGTGTCCTTGTCCTATTTTACTAAGTTTTTCTTATTAAATTGCACTGAGTAGAAAACCAACTGAATTAATAAATATTATTACACAAGGTTGCAAACAGAGGGTATCAAAAGTTGTAGTTTGAAAATATCTATGAAAAAATCCATCACTAAATGGTTTTCTATACTGAATAGAGCATGTTTTCATAGGGCTGCTAGATATTAACATTTACTAATATTCTGCTATGCTGAAAAGTGTTTAACTTTCAAATAATACTCTCAAAGGACTCAAAATTTCAATAAAGTAAGTACAGTTATTGACAACACTTGTAAAAATAATTCTATTTACCAAAAGTGTATAGTTTACAGGTAAAAAAAAGAAATTAAATACACAGAAGGGGAAAATATTTGTGAATCAAAAAAATAAAATTGATTTACATCCAAATGTATCAGAATAGCAGAATAGACAGAGACACTCATAGTATAATATGATATACTAAAAAGTATAAGAAAACCTTATATTTCCTACAGACTCTCCCTGCACAGATATCAACATTGAAACAAATGATAACAATGAATTATAACCCATTGAATAAAATAAGCAATGAGTTCATAATATTATTAATTCATCAGATAAGAAAATATTCTTCCTTGTACTAGAATGC
The DNA here is from genome assembly GCA_004027295.1 of Dolichotis patagonum. Classification (NCBI taxonomy): domain Eukaryota; kingdom Metazoa; phylum Chordata; class Mammalia; order Rodentia; family Caviidae; genus Dolichotis; species Dolichotis patagonum. Next base: position 9,811 of record PVJX010021798.1, on the reverse strand, counting down.
TAGGTAAATAAATACAGAAGAAATAATTGAGGAGAAAATTTTCAGTGTGTAGAGAAAGTATTAGGAAAAAATTTGGTGAGCAATGTTATACATATATGCAAAATGTCACCAAAAATGGTTCACTGCAAAGAGAAATATAATACAATTACAATGAAAAAGTCTAGCAGTTACCATTTTAACTAAGTAAACAAATTTTATATCAATAATATTAGAGTGCCCTACAAAAAGGAGCTAATATCTTCTGTGATACCACTGCTAAAATTGTGCAACTTGATTCTAATCATAAGGAAACCCACACATGCATGCACCCACATACACTGGCCTGTATTCTTAGAAATCTCAAAGGCACTAAAGACAGGAGGTTACAAAACTGTTTCAGGCTAAGAGACTAAACAGACATGTAAGTGTGACAGTGTGATCCTGGACTATAGATGGAACCAGGAAATATATAATTGTAAAGGGTATTTTTTGTGTGTGAAGGGCATTATTTAAGCAATTAACAAAATTTGAGCATAGACGTTAGATTAAATAGTAGCATTTGAGCACCTCAAAAATCCCTGATTTTGATCATTCAGTAAATTGCATAGGAAAATATTCCTCTACTAAGGAAATTCACACTGAAGTATAGAGAAAAAGGGTAGCTTTCAAAGTTAAAAAGTAAAGTTTACCACACTAGGAGAGAAGCATAACTATAGTGGAAATGTCAATATTCAATAGAATACAGAAATAATTAAGATTTGTATAACTACTAGAAAATACCTAAGTATGTACAATCCAAAAAGATTTTTTTTTTCTGTTGCACACGGCTCTTTTACAGAACCCATTGCATTTTCAGCCAAACGGAAAACCTCAGTCAGTTCCAAATGAACAAATAAAGAACATATCATCTGAAAAAAAATAAGAAAGTACCAGAACTCCAAGCTGTTCAGATATTCTCAGAGAAGAAGCTAAGCTTCAACACAACATTGGCTGCATTAGTCAGGTGTCCCACTGCTGTGATTAAATTCGTGACACCCACAATTTAAATGAAAAAGCTTTATTTTAATTCACAATTTCAGAAGTTTTAAGTCCACCGGTGTTGGGTCCAACACAGAGATACCATGGTGGGAGGGTTTGGTAGAAAAAAGTTGCTGAACTCATAGTGGTTGTGAAGCAGAACAAGTTGAAAAAGCCATGAGTGAGGAGGCCAGGGACCAGCTATTGTCCCCAGGGTCAGGTGCCCAAACCCACTTCCTCCAACTAGGATATACTTCTTAATAGTCCATTCAGTTATGAACTCATTAACAGATTAACCTGTAGTGGGTTAGTGTCCTCAAAATCATCTATTTAGGATTCTCTTAATCCAGTCATACTGATAATAGAGATTAGTTAGTACACAAGTAAAGAAAATATAAACTAGTTACCTGATAATAAATTACGTCAGTCAACAGATATTTTGCTTATTCATTAGAAACAGAACAAAGTAAGCCTTTGGAAATAGAAGTAAGGAATAATATAATATAAAGTTGGAAGTGTTAATGGCAATAGCAAATCAGAAAAATAACTTTAGAAATACAAAATGTTTTAGTCTAGTTGAAAACCTTCAAAATTAAAATATTAAGTGACCTTGGAGATTGGGACCCCTACAAAAAATATGGTGTCATCCATAAGCAATTTTAAAACTGATTAAGGACCTATACCATTCATACAATACTGTGAGAAAATAATGGCAATAACTACCTGTAAATTATAGGGAATGTACACTGAGACATATCAGTTAGTTCTTTTATCAAGCCTATTAGACAAGTTAGATCATTAAATCCAGAAATTCACAGTCCTTCTCAATAGACAGTGGAGCAGCCATCCTCCTCTGTCTTGTCTTTCTACCCCTTCGTGTAACGAGCTGTTTAGACTACATACAACAACTGATCATCGATCACAATAGCAGAAAGCAGCATAGAAGGAATGTGGACAATCCCAGGGCCTCCAATTAGCCTTCAGATGGGTTTAGCTATGTCAAGAAAGCCCAGGAGAAGGCACAGCTGGTCATACTAACTACAGCGAAGGATCAAACCATCAAAATAAAAGACCTGCCTTGTAGAGGCCAAAGTGCAAGGATAACAACATTGGCAAAGCATCCCTTACATAACACTCAGGAGCTGTTTCCTGGGCAGAACAGAGAGAGGGTTTAGGTGGCTTCAGCTGAAGGCTCCAGGAAGAAGAAGAAAGAATATGACTGTGATTTCTGAAAGTTTTTGAAGTGCAAGATTTAGGACAAAGGGACATAAGCACCTCTCAAGGAAATGAACTATTCAACTTGCTTTTATCTTTTGATTTTTGCTTTTATCTTTTGAATTATCTTTTGATACCTTCTTTTTCTTTCTCAAATTTGGCCTAATACTAGCATAGGCAAAGAATTCTGAATTAAAAATTGAATGACAACGTCTACTGAATTTCAGAATAAGAATTTAGACATATAATTTAAGTTTATGGGATTACTTCTTTCTTTCTAAAAATTCTCACCCATAATCAGAGAATTACAGTCACGAGAGCTTACAAAAATCTAAGATATCAGGGGTTTTTTTTCTGACTTCTAAAGTCGGGCAAATATTCAAGTTCTACAGTGAAATAACTAAAAACTATTTTCATTAACTTTAAACATATGTTCTTTTATTAGTCATGCAGACCAATAAAAATTATAAAATGTTATGTAAAAATTAATATATTCCAGGAGCATCCTGATCTTATTCTATGCATTGTCACCTTGAGAGTCCTGCAGTAGTGGACGAAATCTGGAGGTCTCCCATGCAAGTCCCTATGGAAGGAGAAAGACACACTAAACAAATGTAATGTGCCCAATTTATCCCTTTATTGAACACTGCACAGAGGGTCAAATAATGTTCTAGAAGATTTTTACACGTTATCAGTAAGGTTGATAATGAACTCTCAAGATAAGATTTATGTTGTTTCTCAGGCATTAAAATAGGCTAAGTGACCTGATTTAATAAGTAAGAGGGTTAAGCATGGTCCTCAGGTCAATTTGATTATTGGGACCCTGTAAAAGTTAAAAAAAAAAAAGAAAGATAATAAATAAATAAAAAGAAGAAAAAATGAAGGAAGCGTCCTCCTTGTGTCCACCACAGAGAGCAAGGCTACAGAAAGCCATGGTCAGGGAATGTGCTTTTGGCCAGAAAGAGACTGTAAAACCAGGTCACCCTAACCCCACTTCCCAGTGAATATATCCATTTTAGTCTCCTGAGAACTAACCTAGCTTATTAACAAAAAGGAGTTAACTATGTTCAGCTACTTGTATTTGTCAATCACCAAACGTTTGCCTTTCTCCTTCCTTTTTATGTGCTCCGCTGGATAAAAGGCCCAGGATCAGAATAAACTCCAAGGAAGTCAAACATTTGGGATACCAACAAGGACCAACAACAAGGGCTGCAGGCTAGAGGTAAAGGACAGGCCATAGCCCCAGGCACCAGCTACTGATCTGAAGCAGAACCAACATGGGAGAGATCCTTCAGTGAAGGTAAAAAAGCAATAGCCGGAATTAGCGTGAGAATAGAGCCAAGGAACAGATATTTGAATAGGTATTTTTGTTCAAATTATGCTGCTACAGAAGCACTGGAGGTAATGATGTTGCTACATTAAATGCCCTGAGAATAGAGCAAAGGAGCTTTGCCTTCTAAATACATGTCATCTAAACACAAGGAGAAGACACACAGCTGCCATTTATATCAGGAATTGTCTGTTCAAATAAAGTCCCAACATATAGCAGCATGTCTTTCAAAGTTTTGCTCATATAAAGGCCTCTTCTTTCTGCTGTGCTAATCAATCCTCCATGTTGGTGCCTGTATATCATTATAATAGAGCCATTCTAAGCTGAATTCAATATGGTGACATGTTTATGATTCTTTTATTTACTTTAAAGAACATTATGGAAGGTGTATTTATTTTGTAATGCTATTAGCAACCTGTACTGCCAAGAAACTGTTGATAATTCTTTCCAAAGGAAACAAGAAAGTCAAAAAGCTATAATGGGGGGAGTGAACAAATGTGACTGTACTAACATTTTGTATTCTGTATATGAAAATATATAAATCAAATGAAAATTATTATAAGGGGAAGACTGTTTGTAAAACATACAATAAGGCAAGAAATTACAGAATACCTGAAAAATGATATTTTTAAAAGAAATACCCACTCAAAAAAAATGGACAAAGTCTTTCAATAGTGAAGACTCTAAAGAAGTAATATAATTGTTAAATAAGTCTATTACAGGAAATTCAATCACCAAAACAGTCAAGGACATATAAATTAAAACACTGAAAGACCCAGTGAATGAGTAGCAGAAAAACTGTATTTATATTCATTCCATTTTTGAAGTAGTTCATTAAATTTATTAACCAGAATAGATACCAACCATTAAATATCATGTAAATTAAAGTAGTCTTTTGTAAGCTATAATGTAAAATAGGCAATAAAAGTTAGAGGAAATTCCAGGATAAATGGTATAAATTTCTTTTTTTTAATTTTAAAGAATAAAACCAAGCAAAACAAAACAGAATAAAGCCAATCAAAACAAACCAGTATAAATGACACAGGACTTCAAAAAAATACGAAATCAACAATGGTTACCGTAACACCTCTTGTCTTCAAAATAGCTGCGGATACCTTCAGACATAGTAAAAATCAAACAAAACAGGACAGAATAGAACCAATAAAAACAAAACAATGAATGCAATAAACAGTTTCAAAGCATGAAAGTAGTAAATCCAAAATAGCTTCCATAGTATATCTTGCAGTACTTGAAGTAGCTGCGCATGCCATCAGATATAACAAAATCAGACAGAACAAAACAGAATAAAACCCAATTCAACAAAACAATGAAAATGACACAGCACTTCAAAACAAGAGAACAGAGATTTAACAGTGGCTACCACCTTCATAAGGAGATCCCCATGGATGCCTCACTGCATACCGTTACCATCTGAATAGACAACCAATCAGCCCTAGACATGCAAAGTTAGTGACACACCAACCACCACAAGCATCAAACTTCATTCCACCTGAATAGTTATGATCGCAGCCTGTGCGGATCAGCGGGTCTGTTAGAGGGAGGGGTGTGTTGACCCTTCTTGTTTCCCAGCTGCCCCACGGAAGGGGCTGGGGTCTGACTGTGCCGCCCGCAATGGTGGCCCCCGCATGGTGCTGGTTCATAGGGAGGGCTTGCTTCTTGGTGAATTCTGATTCTCTTTCCCCGCAGTCTGCAGATGCCATTGACTCACGGGAAAGGCTGGGGTCTGGCTGTCCCCTGGAAGCAGAGGCCTGCTCATGGTCCTGGTTTGCAGGGTTCTTGGTGAACTCTCTAAATGTTAAAAATTTCAAGAAAGAAGAGAAAATCAAGGAGAAAAGAAATCGATAATATGAAATGCAAGAAAAATGTATGTCATATAACAATTAGAAACTCATTGGTAACTTCAGTAATAACTTAAAGTTTGAGCAAAAATGAGCAATTCCATTCCTAGATATGTATCACAGGCAAAATTTCTACATAGATAATGCTCACAGTGATTATATTAACCATAGAGAGGGGAGACTGCAAAACTCCTGTGATATGAAAAAAATAGATATATAAACTATAACCAGATGCAACATCATGGAAAATTGTAAAGCATGTAAGCAAGACACAGAAAACTGTGCAGTTGCCCATTTATATCTGGGACTTCTATATCTGTAAATTCAAACAAACATGGATTGAAAATGCTTGAAAAAAAATTGAATCTGTACTAAACCTAAAGCAATCGCTACAGACAAAAATTCAAGCCATATGGAATTGTTATCTTTATTTTCTATGTAAGTAATGTTCTAAAACATTTATTTACAGAGTATATACCTCATTTCAGTATTGTAAGTAATCTAGAAATCCTTAAAATACATGGGAGGGTATGTTACATGCAAACACTATACCACGTTATACTAGGGATTTAAACACCTGTAGATTTTACTACCTACATAGGGCCAGAGAAAAAATTTCCCATGGTTACGGGGGATGACTATACATAGCATAATCTTTTTAAAAAACATATATATATATATATATATATATATATATATATATATATATAACATATACAGAATATGTATTTATGTATATTATGAAAAAAGTAAAAACATGGAAAGCAGGATAGCAGTCACCTTCGCTGTTCAGTATTGGTTCTGTACTTTGTGTTTGTTTTGTCCTTGAATGAGAGGTTAATATCCAAGGAGAGACGGCTCTCACAGTGTGGTGAGCTATTGTAGCAATAGCTGAAGAGGAGGTCAAATCTCAAAGCCCGAGTTTGGAAATTTTACTTTTATCTGCACTTTCTGTTATCTACCTGTTCCTCTTTTTTTCTTCAAAAAGGATAGATTTCTTTATCTTTCAAGTTTTGAAATTATAGTATGGGACAGCTTGATAATGAACCAGCATGGGAAAAACTATACTTTTTGCCTTTCTCTTTCCTGACTCTAAGACCTAAATAGAGATATTGCTCCTACTGCTGCTATTTAAGGACATACAAGATACTGGGTTATTTGCTGAGATCTGTGGGATTTGACCACTTGAAAGAAATTCAGGTAACTACCAAATGACCATTAGAATGAATTTTTCTGTTGATAGGATATTAGTAAGGTGAAAGGAACAAGATCTGGCCTCAAAGAATGTCTGAACAAAGTTGCATAGATCTTTTATCAGAAAACCACAATATGAAGATTTACAAGTTTTACTCAAGACTGAAGATACCAAGGATAAGGACACTTGGCCATATCAGCAAGCTGTTGCTACACGGTTGGGTTCTCAAACATTGGGGTGCAAACATAAATGATTCATCAAAAGCTCTCTGCCCTCGTTGACTTTCTGTGTATTGGAAAACTCAAAATCTTTCTGCTCCATATATCATGGTTGTCTGTAAACTGGCTTTAGAATGTGGTATACTTCTAAATTGGTATATTATATCAACAAGACTTAATCTAATTTGAATTCTGAAGTTTGCAGGGATATAAGCCTACAATTGTCTTGATAAACTCACTATTTTTGGCAAGATAAGAGATCACCCAGCATCTCCTTTATGGAACAATATCTCAAGAATGTAGATATATGAATCATAGCCTAAGAAAATGCTCCATTGTAATGTAATATCATGCCACAATTTGTAAATACTTCATAATGAACATCAGGATAAAATAATTCATTCCTCAATGCTTCAGATTCATGCCTGAAATGGGAATAACTAGTTCCTCATAGTGTTCAGAAACATATCATTACCTCTATAACAACTTGCTTCAGCCTTCTACAGTTAACTGGTGTGAACTCTCATGGTGCTTTGACCAGTTTATACTTTCGCTACTTATTGGAATGAAGGACCCCAAACACAGCAACAGCTTTGCTCAGACTTGAAGTCTGATAGTAACCCAGATTTCCATCAGTGGATGAATGGCTTAATGAATCTTTGTTACTTTTCCCTAAAATGTACCATCATTGTCTTACCCAAAGAGATAAATATGAACAAGCAAATCACTAAAGTATCATTTTTGGTTGCATATTTTGAAATAGGGTATGACCTGAAGATTAAAATATAATCCTGGATTTGTAAAATAGGGGGGGTGGAATAAAATGTAGAATTTATCCAGAAAGAAATAGGCTTCTCCTACTTAAAACCCAAACAAGATTATGCTCTTTAGTCAACAAGGAAATTTAGTGTGGGAAGATATATTTTTTTCTCAGAGTAAGAATCTTTTACCACAAGTGAGAAAGTTTTCTAAAGGCAAAGATGGAGAAAGGTATCTTTTTTTAAAATCTAAGCTTCAGAAATAGCATCAGTTCCTAGAATTAGGAAACATACTGATAAAGAAATTTATCTTTATTCTGATATTATTTTCATTTCTGTTACCTTTTTCCATAGCAATATAAATTATAACAACTCATATGGGTTACCCAAAAGCCTTCTTAGAACTTTCCTCAACCGTAAAGTCTAATCCCAAATCCTATTTACACAGTGCACTACCTCATGTCAGTACTCTCAGTTACCAGTTTATTGTGTTTTATTTATTTATTTGTTTGTTTATCTTTTGCTCTTATTGCAATCTTCAATATGTATTCCGTGATAAGCAGTAAAATTTCTTTAAGTACCACCTCCTTAAAGTGAAACTGGTGTTCAGTTCATGCACAAGATGCTGCAGAGAAATAATGAAAGAAGAGGCTAGCCTGCATTTTCCAGGGTGAACTGAATTTCAGTGCTATAAATGTGAAGATACTCATTCAAGACACAGAAACCAAGCTACCAAGCACTGGACATAATCTCAGCGTCCCCTAGGTCCACTGATACCCATTCACCCCTACATGACCCATATACTTTCAAGGACCCTTGTTGCTAACAAGCTGACTTTACTGCATACCTGGGCTGCCTACTGCTCACTCAGCAACTCCATACCATCCTGGGCAAAGGATTAACTTCTTCACTAATTTATTAACTGCCTTATTAACTGACCATGCCTTATACATCAAAGTCTGAACTTCCTCCAGATTTATACTTCCTTAGGTACTGTTCTTCCATCTTGGTGTAACAAAGAGTTTTATTATATCCCATGTCATTTATGCCAGTGGGTGTTCTTTATATTAAATTTCCCTTATTCAATGTACCATGTAGCTTCTATCTCCTGACTAGACCCAGAGTGCTATACCAGGAGTGCCTTGAACATAGTAGAAACTTAAAGGCAAGGTAAACTGCTGTAGGGGTTCTACATGTTCACTCTTTTTTCTGTTTGTTATCCATTTTTTATGTACTACTTGTATTATCTTTTCCTCTACCTTGGTACTTTTTCCCTCTCCTCTCTCCTACTACCAGTTCCATTGTCAATCCTATTGCTTGCATAGAAATTAAACATACTATGATAATTCTATCATGTACACAATGATAATCTTGCATATACAGTCAGTACCATTCCATGTGCTTTAATATATCATTATTACTATTTACAACAAATCTGAGAAGCGCACATATATCACTATGGCATGACATTTTCAGTTTTTCTGGGAAAATACCCAGAAGGGGAATAGTTGGATTGAATGAGACCTCCAATCCTAGTTTTTTGAGGAATCTCCACAGTGATTTCCAGTGTTTATGTTGGTCTACACTCCAACCAAAACTAGAGAAGTGTTCCTTTTCCCCCACAGCATCGTTGACATTTGGTATCAGTTGATTTCTCGATGGTAGCCATTCTTTCTGATAGACAACTGTACTACTAATCTGTTAGATCATCAAAAAGAACAGCTTGTGCTGTCATTGTTTGACTATTTGGTCATTTTTGGTTTTGATTCTAAGGTTGTGCTCATTCCACCCCTGCACTGAATAGCTATCTGCTTCAAAAGTATTTATTAGTAGCCTATTGCTCCCTTGGCCAAAGGCAATTGCTACCTTGGACAAAAAATCTCCAATCTTTCCTCCTCTGTTTCTCCTAATATCATTTTTTCTGAGTACCTAATAATACTTTCCAATCTACCTTGAATTAACTACACTTATGTCACATACCTTGAAACCTACGATTAAAACCTTTAAAACATATTTATTTTTGTGCCCCACCACTTGATCCAAAATAGTATTCATTTTTATCTTCCTAAAGGGGAAAAATAAAGAGATTTAAGAAAACTAACTTCAATTAAGATATTTTCTCCAAATACATTCACAGCTAAAGTCAAAGAAAGGAAGAAAATACAAATAAAATATAGCTGTGGCTTTTTTTAAAGTAATCTAGTTGTTTTTCTGAATTTCTGAAAAGTATGACAAAATTA
>PVJX010021797.1:0-31437 GCA_004027295.1 Dolichotis patagonum | reverse complement strand
AATATAGCTTAGTGCAAAGGCCCTGAGTTCAATTCCTGGTTGCTGGAGAAAAAAAAATGCAGTAGAGCTAAATCATTGTGTTGTTCATGTTCCATTGCTAAAACAGAATATATGAAGCTGGACAAAAGAGATTTATTGAGCTCCCACTTGGGGAGGTTTAAGAGCATGGTGCTCCTATCAGCTCAGTTCAGCTCTGTGAGGACTCCCATTGTGCTGGCATTGCAATGGCACCTGTGACAGTGACTGTGCAGCAAGCAGAAAGCCGGTAAGGTGGGGAGGCCAGTCTTGCTTTTTGGTAACAACCTTTCTGGTGGGAACTAACTTGGGGCCCATGAGAACACATTCATCCCTTCTAGTCACCTCTTTATCCTGCATGGAGCTCTACTTTTCACACCTTCCACTGTGCCTGCATGTCACCATCCTTAGGACCAAGCTCCCAACACACAGACCCAGGGGGACATATTCAACCCACATCCAGACCACAGCAGGTGATGTCCGCCGAATCATGTTTTTAAAACAGTCCAGGCAATTCTAACACACAGCCAGGCTTAAACTACTGACCTTTTCTACTTCTGTGTATTCTTGGCCACGCTACAAAATCTTGCTTATCTGTTACATCTTCACTGTATCTGTTGTAGGGTTGGGGTGGTTAGCAGGTTTTCAGGGAGGAAATTGAGGGAATTACTTTGATTTATACTTCGGTTGAAATACAATGTAGGTCAACTGGGTTTCTTGAATTCAAGAACTGTATTATTCATGTTTACGTACCCAGATGTAGCTTCTTTGCACCAATTAGATCCACAAGTGAACACTGCAGAGTGAATATTATTGATCTAAGACTTCCCTAAAACATTGTCTTAAGTATCCATTTATTTGTAAAATATTCATTGACAAGCCAAATTTGGATTTGGTATGGATCTAGGGTGCAAATATAGTGCATGAATGGGATGAGCTAGGAGCTGAATCTCTTTTTCATGCCCATGGCATCTAATCCTGCAAAAGTCCTTCAAGTTTGTTTTCCTGATTAAATACCCCAATTACCAGTTAATTGCTACAGAATAGATGCAACTGACTCATTCATCTTATGAATTCCAAGTTGGAAGCCTCAAATGAGCAGGAATAATTTTAGCTCCATAGTTAGTTAAATGCCAGGCTAAACCTGGCCACTGTCACCATAAAATATGCCATTAGGCTTTGAAGCTTAGTATATAGCACCTAAGAGACTTAACATTAATAGGGTATTGAGAAGGAGCACGACCACAGCAGAGAAATAAAATCCAATAGTGCAAACCCACATGGATCCACATTTTCTGAGACAAATACTTCACATGACTCTTTAATTAAAGTCATTAATGATAATTAACCTCAAGGGAAAAAATGACTCATCCGATTGGTAAAAATATACTTGGTTTCATTTGGTCTATTGTGTTCTTTCTAAGGTTACAGACAGCCTAGCTTTCTTCGTGCATATTCCCACTCACCTGACAAGCAGGAAGACCAAAAGCTCTGGGTGATCCTTCTGTGAAATTCTGAAAGATGCAAAGCAAAAGTCTGATGTCATGTAAAAGCCCAGTCTTTCCCAAATAAGCCCGCTTTTTTCTTGTGGGAGACACACAAAGTTGACTGTTGGGTGGAATTAAACATTGCGTGAACCGTGAAAATGCTGCAAGGTTTATTTCCTGTACTGGTTTACTCACAAAAATCAGTGTAGAGCTTCAAATTTATTACTCATTGACATGCGTGGATCCATTAATGTGTATTTTTCACTCTGGAGTTTGAATCAAATACCGAATAAATGAATCATGACGCCTGAAGGGATTAAGAGGTGTAAAAGTCTTCTGTTTTCTGTGTAGATCTGACAGCGGGGAAGAAAATCCCTGAGTTTCATGGTCCACATAATTACCAGTTTGACACCCCCTCACTTGCCTGGGGAGGATTAATTCAAACAGGCATGGGATGCACCTGCCCTTTTTCTGGTCCTAGAGGAAAAAATACCACAAGTATTGGGAGCTTGTTTCTTAGAGCTGTAGGTGTTTCAGTAAAGGAATACCCATGGATATTCAACTAAATACCCATCCAGGTGACTTTCTTCTTCCGACAAAGCCACTTTGCAAATAGCATCTCCAATGATCACATTAAGGTCCCTGTGTGGCTGTGTGTAAGGATGAGTGCTTATAATCCAAGACACCTGGGAGCCTGAGCCAGGAAGATGACCGGTTCCAGGCCAGCTTAGTGAGATCCTAACTCAAAATGAAAGCAAAGTGAACTGGAAGTGGAGTTTGGTGGTGAGGCCGCACCTAGCTTCTGTGAAGCCCTTTTCAATCCCGATGTGCGTGAGCGTGTGTGTATGTGGGGAATTAACCCACAGGATCTTGCTGAGCACTGAAGTGAGTGTCCACTCGTAGGGCCCACATCGTCTGCCTCACGAACAGTGTGTAAGTCCATTTATACAAATTTTTGACCTGCGTGGCAGATGCTGTCGTGTGGCACCTGCATCCTGTTTTCAGGAGTTAGAGGCTCATCCTCAGCTCCCTAGGGTGCTAGTGCTGAGCTGGACCTTCAGGAATGGGTGGGGGAAAGGGGGTCGATTATGCAAAGGCTCAGCCCTTTCCCTTAACATTGGGTCATCCTAGGGAGCCGCCCAGGTTCCGGTTCGCCTGTGGCAGCCAGCAGGACCTCTGTGGTGACTCGATCCTTCTCATTTTTTCCCTCTGCCCAGTCCTGCGCCTCCAGTTCTCAGCGTTCCTTTTTTGTTTCTGTTTTATACCATGCAGGTGACAAGCCGCCCCAGGTCGGGTCTTCCGTCTTGGGTAAATGCCCTCAGCCACACTCAGAGCTACGCCGATCCAACTTAGTTGGGGGTTTCTGACTCAGGTTGCTACAATCAGTAAACTATCACCATCAGTTTAGCTCTATCTGTGACTTATTTTAAAAATTTATTTTTATGAGTGTATATCTCTTGCCTAGGTTATTGTCATTTTGCTTTCATAACTAGGGATGTATAAATTAACTCTGAAATACCATTAGTCACGTCAACATCTATGTATGGTTGAGACATCTGAACCCTTTTCTGCCCCACGTGCTGTCTGTGGATAAACGCATCGGTCAGCAATGAGACACAATAGAGTCACTGTTTCCCAAAGGAGGGAACAAGCTCCGTGCTGCAAACCTGGGAAGGCTGTAGCCGGATTTTGGACTCAGGTACTATGGCTCAAGGGTCACTTAGTCACTTTGCTCTGTTTCTTTAATATCTGGGGCTGAGCAAAAGAAAGAAAAGGCTAAAATATTTTGTTGGTTCATAGAAAAGAAACACTGTATTTACAGACATCAGGGATAGCTTCATGGAAGCGATGGCATTTAGATCAGATCCTAACATATGAATAGCACTCAGAGGTCACAGGGAGTCCCTTTCCTCCGAAAAGGAGGCACCAGGGGTGCGGCTCAGTGATAGACTGAGTGCTCTAGGGCCTGGGTTTGAGTCCTAGCACTGAGGCTTGGGAAGGATAAAAGCCTCTACAAGAAAACTTGATCCACTAGGAATTTCAGCAGAGAAAAGAGGAGGGGGGACTTAGCTTCTGACACGGTAAGGGATATAAAATCTTGATATTTGTTCAATACCTGCAGAAACTTTGATCTAGCTGCTACTTGCAAAGGTAACAAACAGAAGCCATAATGCTCCATGATGGATGTCAAGTGAGTGCATAATTAGATGAATAAATAAGGGAAAATTGACTGGCATTAGCAATTTTCCTCCAAATTCCTTTTGAGGATGTATTTTCAAAGGCTCATGGAACTACAGTTACTGGGATGGATTCTACAGAGGAAGAATATTTACTGGGAAGAGCTCAGTGCTGGAGTTAGAAATGAGTAGGGAGCCAGGGTGCAGATGATTCCTTGAAGTTGAATTTGCGCTGAGCTCTTTGGATCCTGGGATTTTTGAGCCATATGGGTGGCCAAGCCTCAGAGGCAGATGGCGGAGGAGCATTCTTGGGGAATCCTGTGTCCTAGACACTAACCCTAAGCCTTTTTAGACAACCCCTAAGTCAGGTGGCATGGAAGACAGCATTGGCTCTCATCAAAGGTGGGTGGCATGGACAGAGGACATCTTAGCATATCCAGTGAGGACCCAGCTATGGCAGGGTCCTGTATCACGCAGCGGGGTGGTGCACCCCAACAAGAACTAGACTGAGGTTCTTCATTCTGTGGGGACGGGGGTTGAGTCTTTACATTTGGTGTAAAGGAATACAGTGATGACGTCTTACTATTGGGATGGAATGATTGTTCAGTGACTTACTCCTTGTCAGACTAATGCTTTCAGGGAGCAAAATCCATACCAGCTACAGGAAATATAAATCCTCACCTTATGGGTTGACATGGAAATCAGCGCTGCTTGAGTACCAGTGAATGCTGTGGGGGGAAGTGAAGACTGGATGGGATTGGGGACGGTGGGAAAGAAGAGGAAGGACATTCCGTGGCCTGTGGAAGACGGGCCCACCATTCCTGGGAATGGATGCTTCGGGCGCAATACCTTCTTAAAAGCGTCTAGCTTGGAGCAAGAACAGTCATGTCTGTTGCTAAAGTGCCGCAAGCTTCTTAACACGCTGCCTGGAGCTGCAGGTGGGATTTATCATCACCGCTTTGCAGCGTTCTGCTCAGGCCTCAGTGCGGGGAGCTGCGGCCCACGCCACTCATTTCAGTGTTCTCAGCAGCCGTCAGGGTGAGGATGGGGCCCTCGGTTCCCTCCCTCTGCCTCTCGTGCTCTGCTTGGTGAAAACCTGTGAGGGAACCTTGAGCGACAACTTCAACTGCGACTCGTCCAGCGTGTGTTCCCTTTGTCCTTCTAGCAGTTAGTGGAAACTGCTGACTGCTCTTCCAAATCACCCCTTTTTCCACAAAGTAGGTGTTAAACCCACTCAGCAGGGTGCATAACCTAAAAACCCACTTTTCCCCCTATGTGATGTAGCTTTTGTTCAGTAAAAGATAAAGAACTGTGAACCCATATTCTATATAAATGCTATTTTAAAATACCATTAAGTCTATTATTTAGCTACAGAAATTGGTGGCTATTTAGAAAAGCCCTGGTATTTAATTTTATCTGTGCATGTTTAACCAGAAGAAAATACATGCAGACACATAAGTCCATCTACTTCTTTTTCTTCGTGCCTCAGAAGTTTGCTAGTATTCACTTTTGAATCGTCCTGGCCCCTCCTCTATTCCCCACTGCCTCTTTCTTTTTGTATGACTGGGCCCTGGTCCGTAGTTTCAGGAACATAAGAAAAGCAGGCTGTCTCCTGAAAGTGTCGTTTCCGGGAACTGTGGTAAGTGAACTTGTTCCCTTGTCTATGGTTTGCTCTTATTTCTTCTTCTTGCTCATTGTTCCAAATGGCAGTTGACATTATTTTCTACACAATTCATTTTTTTAATCAAAGAGCTGCTGAGCCTTGACTTTGCTGACTGGGAAAATTCTTTTCCTATGATTAATTATACTTCAGAATTATTTAGAAAGATATATTCAAGCAGAAAAATGGTTTTTCACAGCAAGCAGGGGTTATGGCTCACACCTACAGCATGACAGGACCATGCGTGTGTGATACTGGATTAGTTCACTAATCTGTACCATCATCTACACCTGCACTTTCACTGCCTGAAGGAGGAAAGACAGGGACAAGGGTCCCTCTAAGTAGTCCCCTCCTGCAGAGAAGAGCTTCCCTCTCGCAGAGGACAAAACTGTCACACATAGCCCCCAAAGAGATACTAGGGAGGGTTTCTTTCTGTACTGGTTTGCTCAGGATGCTGTGTGACAAAACAGCCAAAGGCTACAAGGGAAGATCTGGCCTTTCTCCTTGCTGTGGGTGGCCACCCTTGTCTCTGTGTTGTCACTTCTCTGGGCAAGTCTATGTCCAAATGTCCCCTATTCTCTGCCGACACCACTCATCCTGGATTAGGGTCTGCATTAATAACCTTATTTTAGCTTAAGCAGCTCCACAAAGACTATCTCTAAATAAGGTCGCATTAGTTATGGTTTCTGAGTCAAGTGTTACAAGAAAACCAGTCCAATAATAAAATACAGCAGTTTGTCAACGACCTGGCATTACCCAGCAGGAGCCAGGCCACAGTGTGCTCTGTGGGGAGCACGGTGCATGCGGAGGAGCTGAGCCACGCTCCTCCTGCCGCACGCTCTCGGCAGGACTCCCAGGAAGGGACCCGCAGCATCACGCGTGCCTTGTGGTCTGACACCCCACACACAGTCTCTGTCTGGAACACGAGGAACGGGCTTGTTTGCACATTTTTTCCATCAGGACTGTTCAGTCAGCTAGAACGCCCGTCTCCAAATATTTACAAAGTACAACTGATCAGAATCAAAGAACTCCTGCTCCACAGTGTCAGGCATATGGCAGCAGCAGGAAATAGACGATAAATTGTGCAGAGGGACTCCGGCTGGATTTAATGCCAGCAATAATTATTTTTAATCAGATGGAAAATTCCCTGGGTGATACTCACCCATGTAAGGCTGGAAAATAATTTTGTCAATTCTCGTTGTCTGGTGTTGTTTCTACAAATAATTTAGAACCTTTCAGAATGCAACATTTTATCTTTTGTTTTACATTGTCTCATTCTGCACAGGGCAGTGTCCTATTGCTTTGCTAAATTCTGGCTTGTGATTATAGGATGCTTTAGAAAATTGCATAAAGCGTTTAGGGCATAGCAAAGCCTCTTACAACTCCACACAGTTTCAACATATTTCTTAATTTTCTGTGCATATTCCCAAGAAAATGAGGGCAACAAAATTTAACAAATTATAGGTGAGCAACTCCAATCAGGTGCTATTTAGTTGGTATTGTGTGTTAGTATGTCAGGTCAGAAGGAGGTTAGATGCGTTTTGGGGTAATAACAGCCCCACTGGGCACCACTGGCCCACATCAAACCCCCCCCCCCCACACATCTCCTGAAAGCAAAGAAGCCTTTCCTAGCCAGCTGTGAAGTGGAATTTTTAAAATAACTGGTAATTTAAAAAGTAACTGGCTGTTTGACTGAATTTACTTGTAAGTTCAAAAAGTGGGCGTGGGACTACAGCTTTAAAAATTCCATTTCCAACGCACGTGAGACTTTGATATCAGCAGGTAAAAGGAAGCCGGGTATGTCTCCATTTCAACCGCCCTTCCTTCGGCGGGCTGAGAAGACCTCGCCTGGCAGGGAGCTTCACCTCTGGCTTCCTCTGGTTTGTGTCAGCTACGAGGTGACACTGGAAGCACAGCAAGGCATCCAGGAGGATGTGGACCACGTCAGGGCCCTCCTGCCTGCTGCCTCTGTGTCTGGTGAATCCAGGCACACCATCCTGTAAGCCAAGGACGTGGCCATTCATCTGTTGTCCCATCTCCAACCCTAGAGCAAACGGCAGCTGAAGGTTGGTGTTTCGACTAACAAATGAAAGTTGATTTTTGCAAGGAAAAGTACAGCCCATGAACAGGTAGCCCGAGAATCTAGGACTGTACTTAGTTTTGAAGTTAAGACTTGACGATCTTCGGTTATGGATCTCTTTTGTACACTCCTCTTTCTGGATCTAGGAAAAGGGCCTTCTCATCTTGCCACCTCCTGCTTCCAACAAAAGACCAAAATTGTATCGAATTGTTGGAAGCTAAGTCTTCAGGCCACTGACAAACTGGATACTTCAGCTGCTTCTGTGAAGTACACTGCACAGGACGCAGAATGCGATCAGCGGGCGCCCAAGGACAGCGGGTGCAGGACTGCCGCACCGGCCAAGGTCAAGGGAAGTGCTCCGGGCCAGCTGGAGCATCTTTGACTCCGAGGCGCGCCTTTATCTAGAGCTGACCTCCCCCTGGCCCTGTCTTCTGATGGACAGGATGCTGACGCAGGCAGTGAGTGACACAGCTGGGATCTGAGTTTATGCAATGGAGTCTGGGTGGACAATGCCCATGCTGGGTTGACCGTGGTTGCATCAGTAAAAACAAGACTGGGAATTGAATCACTGCTGAATCCGAACTTATTTTAGAAATAATAGAAATTTATTTTAGAAATAAATACATCCATCTTCTGATACATGAATCGATGAAAGAGTTAAATGTTCTGCTCATATTGAGATAACTTTCCAATAATAGTTATCAAACTATGTCAGTTTTTGTTAACTCAATATTTCTAATATTTATAATGATAATCAGTCCAGAAGAAATTGTATCATTTAAAGACTTGTTCATAGGGATTAAAAATTTATCTAGTTATCTAGAGACAACATACGCATTTTTTGTTGCAAAGCATAAAACAAGAACAAATATAAGATTTCTAAGAAAAATATTGATGTAAATAAATGTCTACGAGAGAAAGGGAAAGGGAGAAGGAAGCGAGGCTGAGTTGCATTTTTTAAAGCTGAATGTTGTATTATCTTTATATATCTTTTCAAACAACAGAATTTCTCTTAGAGATAATACATCCATTGTTCAAGTGGACGTGTGTAAAGGATTACTGTGACACTTACAGTTCCTTGCATAATTGGAAAAGGCAATGTAAAGGTTTTATTTTTAAATGTCAATAGCTTTAATTTGTTGGAAATTATACTTTTTGTGACTATTTAATTTACAATAAAATTTCTAGGGTGTCAGTCTAAACATGCACATGAAGTTCCACGGTTTAAAAAAATTGTTTTATGAAGTATGATTGAAAAATAGTATGTTCAAATGTAAAAAAGAAATTACAGTAAAAAGCACATTGCTGTTACACTCCCCCTCACTTCTAGCACTTTCCCTGTCATTTTGAGCACTTCCTGGAGCAGTTCCGAAAGGTCTCTTTGGTGTCTTTAGTGGCACTGCTGTGGCTGTCTTGGTACCCTGAGTTGATTGAAAGCTTTTACCTGTCTGGTCACAAAGCCGGATGGGGTAAATCAGGTGGATGAAACACGCTGTGATGCTTTCGTGAGCCTGGTTGCCACTGACTGGCACTGCCTTTTTTGTCACCCCCCCAGGGACATGAAAGAGGACTTCCGGTACTGCTCCAGCAAGTGGCCTGAATGGTGGGATAAGTGTGTCCAAAGAGGGGAAGCCTTGTGAAGGGATTAATGGCAATAGTATTTTGCTGTAATACATTTTTAAAATTTAAATAGTCATTCTACTTTCCCTTCACTTGTTACAAGTGTTATGTTGACAAAAACAATAACAGCAATAAAACACCCCTGGACAGCTGCCCTGGACACGGGCTCGCCCTCCCATTCCTGTGCGCTTTGGTTCCCTCCCTCGGAACACGCCTCGTGTCATTTACTCACCGATGTGCAGTGCCATGCCCAGCCTGGCGTTAACACCTGGCTGCTGGTTTAGACGTCTGTTAGTTGGCCACTAGCAAAGCATGCTAACCGGACACCTGAGGTAGCTAATTAACAAAGAGAAAAGGATGCCTGTGGCTCAGAGTTTAGAGGTTCGAGCCAACGGCGGGAGGACCTGCGGGTCTGAGGCCCAGAGCGTGGGCAGACAGCAAGGGCGTGGGGTGCAGGGGTGGAGTGAAGGACTCCCCTCCCGCCGAGAGGCAGACAAGGAAGAGGAGGGGCAGGTCCTGCCGTCCCAGGAACTGAAGGGCCTCCCCTGGGGCAGCCCCTAGGGCCTCCCCCCTCACGCTGCTCCGGGACCAGCCTTTAACATGCATCCCTTGAGGACACTCAATCTCCAGATTATTTTCTTAGCGGGGAGGATTTTAACTTTTTTCAGTTTTTCTTGTTAGCAGCCCACGTTTGCAGTGCACGGTGATTACAGGCCTGTGGGGAGTCGGTACACGTTCATAACACATAGTTCCTGTTTTCATCCTCTTTCCCTCCTCGCCCCATCCCACCCCTCCATCTCTTGGTCCCCTTCCCTTTTCGAAAGATTTCCACATGAATTTTTAGACCTTGCACTTGAAATATCTTAGGCTTTCTCTTTAATCTCTAGCGCCTCTAAATTTCTAAGTGACATAATTCGGCACAGGTCTTTTCCTTTCAGGGTGACTTTGGTGGGCTCTTTGAATCTAGAAATGCATTTACTTTAGTATTGTACTTTAAATTCTGCTTGAATTAGTTCATCCCTGTCTATTTCTCCCAATTCCAGAGTCCCTCGGACTGCTTCTTCCAAAAGCAAAACTCTAGCCCGCTCCCGGAGGATGGGAAGGAACGGCCGCACGCCTAGACCTGGTGAGAGACGGGGTCTTAGGGACCTTACTGCCTCTGATAAAGACTCTTATCCCTTTCTCCAATTGGAGGCAAACAAACCTCCAAGTTCTGAGCCATTCTTGCATCCGGGGGTATGGAACAGGTTGGTTATTCTTAAATTCTTTTTTTATTAGGTTAAATTCCCATTTGCCAAAATGTATTCATTTGGGATGAATTCAATGGGAATTTGCCAAATAAATACATTATGACATAATGTATTCATTTACTTTCCACCTTCTGAAGTTTTGTGTCTATTTTCTTGCCTCTTAGCTATAGGTAACTTTTTAGATTTATATCCTTTTGACTTTTTTATTGTCATGTTAGTAAAATCTTGGCAAGAATCAGCAATACATGCATTTTTAATCAGAGATAAAAGTTATTATCTCTTTAAATAATTACAGCTTAGCATTCTTTTCCAACTCCTTTTCTGGGTACTGTTGCTTTTAGTTGGTCTCAGAGCTTTTAACTATTCATTTATAATTCTAAACACTTTGTGTGTGGTGTACTCTGGGTGAATTACTAATTTGCTTGCAGTCTCTAAATGTATTCCAGTCTTGATTACATAGTAATGCTTACATTTTTATTTCAATAACTATTTTCAATTTTGAAAATTTCTTTTTTTTTTTTTGTACCAGGTATCAAACTCACAACCTTGTGCTTACCAGGAAGGCGCTTATGCCACTGAGCTAAATCCCCAGCCAATTTTGAAAATTTCTAATTATTTCTTTTCCCATTCATATTTCACTTATCCTTGGCAATGTTTTCAGGTTTAACTTTTCTGTCAAATTCCTGTTTAAAAATTGATTTCCCACCTAACATGGTAGTGGACCACATGGTAAGTTCGAGGCCAGCCTGAATTACATAGTGAGACCTTGTCTCAAAAAAAAAAAAAAGGAAAAGAAAAGAATGGAAGGAAGGGAGAAAGGGAGGAAGGAAGGAAGAAAGAAAAAAGGAAAAAAAGGGAAAAAGGGATCATTTCCTCCAGAACAAATTCATGTTAAGGATTCAAAATGTGGCTGTCTTTGGGAGTGTTAAATGTGTGAGGTGTGTATTCTGAAACGTGGGTTAGTGGTCTCATGGGTGCCAGTATCAAGCACCAGGACCAGGCCGTGTGACAGGGTCCGGGTTTCTGTCTCGATGGGACCCTGGCCGTGCACACACCCAGTGAGCTGAACCAGGCTCAGTTCGGCTTCAGCTGAGAGGCTCTCTCTGTCCAGGTCTTCACAGATTCTTGGACTCGTAGCTTAATGAGGACCACTCCCCAGGCAGTGTTGTAAAATACTCCTAGGCTCAGGGTGGCTTCCCGGGTTCCAGCAGTGAGTTAGGGGTCCCCACTCATCACAGAGCTGAGCTTGCAAACACTACCATCTGAACCTGGGGCCCTCAGAGGCCCACAAAAGCTGTCTGCTTTCAATCTCTTTTGTCCCTGGTGATTCTTTTCCAAATCCCATCTCAAGTTATACTTGTCTTATTTCTCGTCCTAGAAGTATCCTTTTTTGTGCTTCCTTTTCTTTTCATTATTAAACTGAATTGTATAAAACTACCAGTTTGCTGGTGAAGTAGTCAAATACTGGTAATTTGACAGGGCTCATGTTAAGGAGTCTATTTCGCTATATATTGTGTGCATGGATGCACCAGCACATGGATTTATTGCGATGTCTCACTGGAGGTCTCTGCAAACTCTTCAATACTCTTTATCTCCCTAAGTGACTCCCCTACTTACCTGGCAGTCAGCTGGTCACATAACTACACACCAGGAGCCTGCCATGGTCC
Source organism: Dolichotis patagonum (assembly GCA_004027295.1). Taxonomy (NCBI): domain Eukaryota; kingdom Metazoa; phylum Chordata; class Mammalia; order Rodentia; family Caviidae; genus Dolichotis; species Dolichotis patagonum. The sequence continues at coordinate 19,481 of PVJX010021797.1, read as the reverse complement.
CCATGTGTGGGGCTGTCCCCTCCCATGAGAGCCTTGTTGATCGGGGATGGCTGCAGGGTTGTGGGGATCCAGTGGGGTGTGGTCCATAGATGACAGATAGCTTAGAAGGAGCTCTGTTTAACTCTACTTCCTCCAAACAAGATTATTCCTCTTTCTACCATCATTCAAATGTTTATACCAAGTGAAATTTTATTTATTGAGCCTAAGAGCTATGATGGTTTTGTTTTCATTGTTCAGAGAGGGGTGAACTTGAAAAGTATGCAGTAGAGAAAAAGCGTCATAGTCACATTTTATTTTTATCTTTAAAATCTTGACTTGTAATAATCATTAACAGACATGTGACTATCTAGCTAATACAAGGCATAAAGGTATAAGTAATAGAAATGCCTGGTGTGTGCATTTGATTTTGATGAAAGCCAAAGCACACAAAGTGGAAACACAAGGGTTTTAAAGAAACAACCTAAGTATCCACCGTTACGCATGTTCAGTAGCTTCTTCTCAGATGCATCTGGCTTAGGGAGCTCTGGTGTCTTTCAGATTTGAGAGATTCAGGATCTGTGAACTGTCCCCACCCTGTTGTATTCCCTTGCTAAAAACATGACTGCTATTTGCGGCCAAACATCCATTTTCCCCTTTTTCTTGGTAATATACTCCGTGATCTTCAGCTGGCCACACTGCCGCCCAATTGGAAAGACTATTTTTACCAAGCCATAAAGTAGTTAGGGTGACCATGTAACTAAGTTTAGATCATAGAGTTCCAGTGACTGCCGGGCAGTCTCCCAAAAGGGAAGGATGTGCTCTCGGCCCCTATACCCACCAAGCTGCTGACTGCCTGAAGCAGAGATGTGGTGGCTGGAGCTGTGGAGGCCAATCAGAGCCCAGGGCAGGCAGAGCAGAGAGCTGGGAGGCACTGGGTCTCTGCCGATTTAGCGTCACCGCCACACAGACACCCAGACACACACCCAGACACACACACACACACACACACCCTCACATGGCTCTGGTTTGACTGATTTCAGACTTTCCTTGCAGTGAGACGTGAGCTCCTGTCCTGTTCAAGTCACTGTTTTACTTTTTCAGCCAATTAACAGTGCCTGCAGATTATCCTAGACCCACAATAAATTATGGATCTTGATGTTTCCGCTTGATGCGAAGGCTCAGTTCTCAGTATTTTCATGACAAAGTGAAAGGGCAAAGAGATTTGTCATTTAATTCATTCCACTTCAGTTCCAAATGCTTGGAGCACGGTTGGGTTTCTCTCACGTTTGCTTGATCCTGTAGTGATTTCCAGTGACTTTACACAGCCTGTTTGAAAACTGGTTTTCGTGTCATAACTATCTGAGCCTTTACAGTAAAAGAAGACAGACTTTGGAAAGCCAACCCCCAGTGATAACTGTGCTCTGCCTTTGGGCGACTCACTAGAGCTCTTTTCTGTCTCCCAGGGATATTAACACCCTCACTTCTCTCCTCCAGAATTTCACTGTGTCCCTGGCTAAATCCTTCTCATCTTGAAGATAAGCTAGATAGATATCAAGAATGTTCTGACTTAGGACGACACATTCAACTCAAGCTAATTTAGCAAGAGCATCATTTATCTGTCCAGGAACTGGAGTCCTCAGGACACAGAGCCTCAGGCACAAAGGTATCCTCTGAAATCTGTTCCACGGCATCTTTTCCTCCTTGTTCATTTTTCCTTTCTTCCTCTCCCCTACTCACTCTCTCTCTCTTCCATTTTTTTTTTTCTGTAGTGGGTATTGAACCCAGAGCCTTTGCACTGAGGTAAATATTCAGCCCCTTTTAAAAATTCTTATTTTGAGAAGGTCTTGCTAAATATCCCAGACTGGGCTTTATCCTGTGGTCCTCTTGCCCCAGTCTCCCAGCATGCTGGGGTTACATGCTGGGAGGTCCAGTTCCCACTGCCTTTATCGTTAACTTTACTACCCGAGTTGACTGCATCAGATTGGTCTAGCTTGAGTCTCCTGCTCATTGCTGAACTTCTCCTGTGTCTGAGTAAATGGAGAATTCTCGTGCGGTGTCTGATCCACCTGCCACCCATCCTTCTGGCCAAGGATCTTAATTAGCAGCATGTGAATGAAAAACATAGGAGAAAGTTTGTCACCATGTCTTACTTACATGTAAGACAACAAGCATCTACTATAGACCATGCAAGAACTGTAAAAATAAGGACAATTCATGAGTTATTTTCGATGCCTTCTGTCATATTTTTTATCTATTATACTTTACAACTAATTATGTTTGACAGCTAATTACTTGTAGAACAGTGTTTGTTGTTTGCATGGAGACTCATTTTTCTAGCGTCTCTTCTGCACCTGTTTTGGTTTTTCAACCTGGGGCTTAATGTTCTTTGTTTTAAGCAGATAGAATGGTCCGGTTTGACAGTTTCGGGGAATAAAGACAGAAAGTGAAGTACCTTTGATTTAGGAAGTGTTTTGAGAGATGGAACCCTGAGTGCTTTCCACATGGGAAAGGGATGGTACTGATGACCCCTCTGAGAAAAGATGATGGAACTTGTGACCACACATTTTCATGTCTCAAAAGCTTCCATAGTAATTTGTGCAGAAATCTTGGGGTTGGGCTGGCAGAAAGATGAAGCCAGGGCTCGGTTAGACCGAAGGTAGCCCAAGGATTGCTGGCTGGTTATCTGTTGGCCAGTCTTCCGGTGCCGACTGGTGCCCTTGCCCAAATAGCATTCCTGGCCAAGTGTCCTGATGTGGTAAGTGGCATAAGACAACAGACAGCATGCAAGTCAGCAGGAGGCTGTGTTGGAGACCAGAGGGTGACAGGGCTCCACTTTGCAATAGCTGGGAAGGTTACAGAGAATCAGCATTCATCCCTCAGGAATGGTCACTGGCCACAGCTAGGGGACCTCTCCAGATCTTAGAAAAATGGTGCACGTTAAATAAAAACATCACACCCTCAGGGCTCTCTGAGCACAAATCAAGCAGCAGAAGCAATTATTGTGCAAACCATGAAGACGGGGACAGTGGGTGTGGCTATGGACTGGGACAGCCAGACAGCAGAGCCCAACAATAGGTACCGCACTGGTGATACGGGGCTGACTGGGATCACAGTGACTGGGACACTTGGGGCAGCGTTTAGAAAATGATGAGTGTCAGGCAGTCATCAACTACTTTCTCAGCGTGCACTGATTCTGTGTCTTGAAGCACCTGGAACAATGCTGGATACGATACTCAGTCAGATGCACTGAATTAAAGGAGGGATGACACAGGAGCACACTCACATGTCCAGATGTCCCCGTACATAAGCCTAGAGGTGACAAAGGTAGCCACAGAGCCAAAAAACTGGCTGGGCCTTCGGGCAGTCAAACTTAACCAGTCTGCTGCAGGGTTATAGCCCAGGGGCCAGGCAGCTCTGGGTTATCCTCGGATCCACAAAGCTCTCCTCAGGGTCGGTCTACAAGTTCAGTTCTCAGGAAGTCGTGTGGCTTGTTCCATCTCTGCGTCCCTGAACTTTGACAAGACAGCTCTTGAAATAAAAGTAAGATTTTCACAATCAGAACGAGGACAGCTCCAGACCCAGGGACTAAGAGGGAAGTTGGGTTCTCTCTTAGTTTTTATAGTGGGGTGCTTCGGTACAATTTTACAGGCCACTCTTGCCCATGGTATTCTCCCAGTTCCAATGTGTTAGAAGCGTCTTGCTCCTTATTTGCTTATTTCCTCTTAAACAATAGGCAAACATTTAGGTTACATGGGGAATATTTATGCAATATGGGGACGCTAGTCACATGAGATTGCCTAGATAGTTTTTGGAATGTTTTGGGAATCAGACAAAATAGGTGCCACCAGACTATCTTGGCCACCATAGGGCTGACAGATGTCACATCCAGGTTGTCCTCACGTCCCAGTGGTTAGTGGGAGCCAGGCCGGAGCTCCAAGCTGGCAATCCAAGGCTACATGCAGCCAGAACAGACAGCTGGCAGGAGACTGGCCCGGCAGAGGTGTGTGTGACCCCAAACAGTCAGGAGGCCTGATGAGTAATTAAGGTCAAAGAAGTCAAGGTCCTCTGAGGGGTAGAAATAGAACTCATGTCCCTTGTACCAGAGAACACTCAAGTGGGGGTGGAGGGAGTCAATTTGATATGTAATTGCATGTGCCCATGAATGCCCTTAGGGAAAGCTTGGCTACAGGACATTGTGACATTCTACCAGCACAGTCTGGTACCTTCTTGGCCAGTCACTCATCTTGGTGCTTAGAGCTCTGTGTGAGTAGGATTCTGGTTCTGTCACAGGGGCCTTCGTTTCTACAGACTCATCCTCAAGCCGTCCTCCACGGCCACCCAAGAGCTGCAGTCCATGTCACAGAGGGCTCAGATCTCCTCTGAGTGTGTTGAGGAGCATGGGCAGGGACAGTGACCTTGGGGTGGTGATGGGTGGGCAGGAGGGCAGCACCATACCCCACTGTGCTTGGTGGGGGAGTGGCAGCAGCGTGTTCAGTGCAGTCCCAGTGGGGCTTGCTGTGGCCTTGGTATGCAAGGTCCCTGGCCTCTGCCTTGTGCCCAGCCCTTGGGAGGAGATGGAGGCACTAGACAGACATTCTCTACTCACCCACATAAATCCTCAGAGGGCCTCCCTCTGTGCACTTATAAAAGCCCTTTATCCAACACAGGGCTCAGAGAATTGAGCTCCCTGGGAGAGGCTTTGAAAGTCGCATTTTGCATAATGTCTCAGCAATTCATTAGGAAAACAGGTCCCTTCTGTCCTCATGCTTAGCCTAGGAATGCAGCACCCTGTGCCAAGCTCATTAACAAAACCTGTGCGGAGGGCTGGGCATCACCGGCCAGTTTCATGAGTGTACTGAAACTTGCTGATGGTCGGCATGGAGATTTTTACCTGTGGCTGGAAATTATTCGGCAGTCTTTACTTGCAGGAAATAACAAGGTCACTTTGGAATGCTCAGGAGAGCTCCTGTTCTGGTGCCATTCTGACATGAAGTGTAATATGTGACCACCACAGCCACATGTCACCTGACTGGCGGGAGGGAGGGTTGTGAATGAACATGGTCACAGCTTGAGGACAGAGTTGCCCTCGCTGGCCACGAGAACCACTGAGATCGCTGGCGCTTAGAGCAGTGGGGCCTGAGCTGGCCCATGAGGGCAGGGACAGCACTCACTCTTCAGATGGAAGGGGACAGCAGTCCACAGAGGACCCCAGCGAGTCAGAGGCGCGTGGAGCCATCTGGAAGGTCCTGTGCTCAGCAAGGCGGGACACACTTATTTCTGATTATGTTTATGTCATACATAGTGTAAGATGTTAAACTTCTACCATATTGCTTATAAATATACCTAAACTATTCGATTCATTTAAAATAAAGCTGTGTCTTCAAATATTTAACAATACACAAGGTACGATTGTAGTGCACAGTTTACAGTAGTTTAAAAATACAGAGATGCCTGGGAGAGCTGGAAAAGCTGATGCCTCCAAGGCTGCAGCTGGAATTCAGCCCCCTGAGCAGCTGGCTTGGAAGGGAACAGACTGGCCAGGTTTGTGCATCTGAGCTCACGTGACAACAGTGGACGTGCTTGGAAGCAGAGGAGTGGATGTTGAGCAGGTGTGACGGGGAGGCAGGCTCTGCCACCAAGGCTGGCTTCGGAGATGACAGGAGGCATCGCAGCCTCCACAGCTGGGGAGGGAGGAGAAAGACTATCTTCCTCCCCATCTACTCCGGGACAAGCCAGCCCTGGGGACACTTCGCTCTTAGCCCAGAAAGATACATTTCAGAGTTTTGACCTCAGAGACCAAAGATAATGAATTTGTGTTGCTTTGTGCCTCCACCTTTGCGGTCACTGTTGTAGCAGCTGTGGGAAACAGTGCGGTTTACCACGCCTTTGTACTGGAGAACTGGCCTGTAGCCCCCACCTCAAGTGGGTCCACTGGGGCACAGCTGAAGACAGGAGGGAGGTGGAAATGCCAGGGTGTCCCTTACCAACGGGAGTGGACAAAGAGCGCCTGTTGCATTTCCTCAACAGTCTCCTCCTAATGAGGAAAGGAGGCGAAAGCCCTTGTCCTCGCAGTTCTCCTGTGCTGATTTTCACAATGTTGACGGGAGGGCAAGGGTGCCAGCACTGAGGGAAGTGAGGGGTGAGGGGCCGCTCTCTATGTTCACTGCTCAGTCAGCCTAAAACTCCCCAAAATGCAACCTATTGATTTTTAAAAAGGAAAATAAAGGAATATGCAGAGGCCTTGCTGACAAGTTGTAAAGGAGAGGCTGGGCGAGGAGAGAAGGCCGATGCACACCGTGACATTAAATAAGGAGCCAGGATGGTGCTCAGCTTTATGAATCTAGGAAGTGTGACACAACCTTGGGGGTGCACGACCTTGGACCCAAGTGTCATAACAGGGAAATGGACTGGATTCCTGAATGGGACTTTGATGGTGACAGTGAGCTTCTGCTGCCGGTGCAGCCGGCCCGCTGAGAGCCCTTTGGGGTGCTCTTCCAGCATCCTGCCTCTTCCTGCGTGGATATCTCATGTCTCCTGGTGTGTGTGAGGCTCTGTGCCACCCTGGACACCCACTGCCATCCCTGTTAAGGCCACACAGGGTCCTGACCCTGCTCCTCTCCTTACTGCTGCGGGGAAGGAGCTGGAGAAGCCACTGGAGTCACACGCTGGAGTTACATGCCTCCCTCAGTTTCCCAGCCTGTTCCTGGGGTGAGCCACTACGAGGATTCTTTTTGTTTGTTTTATCAGTACCAGGGATTGAACTCACGACTGTGCGCTTGCAAGGCAGGCGCTTATGCTGCTGAGCTAAATCCCCAGCCTGACTATGAAGATTCTATCAGCAGATGCGAACCTTTTGCTCCTGGCCAGCCAGGCAAAAATGACTTTGCTTCAATCGCAAAAATCAATAGCATTCCTGTACACAAACAAGCAACTCACCAAGAGAGAAATTATGGAAATATCGCCCTTCACAATAACATCTAAAAAAATGAAATACTTAGGAATCAACCTAAGAATGTAAAAGACCTATATGCTGAAAATTGTGCTATGCTAAAAAAAGAGATTGAAGAGGATATTAGAAAATGGAAGGATATTCCTTGCTTTTGGCTAGGAAGAACCAACATTGTAAAAATGGCCATACTCCCAAAACTGTTATACAGATTTAACACAATCCCAATCAAAATACCATCGACATACCTCACAGATTTAGAGAAAACACTCCTAAAATTCATTTGGAAACAGAAGAAAACTAGAATAGCAAAGACAATTCTGGGCAATAATAACAAGGCAAGAGGCATCTCAATTCCTGATTTGAAACTGTACTACCAAGCCACAGTCATAAAATCAACATGGTACTGGCAAAGAAATAGACGTGAGGACCAATGGAATAGATTAGAAGATGCACGTATAAGTACAAAGCCACTCAGCCATCTGATATTTGACAAAGGGGCTAAACATATTCACTGGAAGAAGGATAGCCTCTTTAATAAATGGTGTCGGAAAAATTGGCTCTCCACATGCAGAAGATTGAAACTAGATCCATGCCTATCACCATGCACAAAACTAAAATCTAAATGGATCAAAGATCTAAACATTAAAGCAGAAACACTAAATCTACTGGAAGACAAGGCAGGAAGAAGTCTTGGAGACATAGGGGTAGGCAGAGAACTCATGAACAAAATGCAAACTGCACAGGAAATGCTTCAGAGAATCAATAACTGGGATCTCATATTATTGAAAAGTTTCTGTACTTCAAAAGAAATCACCAACAGAGTGAAAAGAAAACCCACAGAATGGGAAAGAATTTTAGCCAGCAACTCCTCAGACAAAGGACTTATATCAAGAACATATAAAAAATTGAAAAACATCAAACCACCCAGATTCAAAGACCCTCTCCAAAAATGGGCATCTCAGATGAACACTCAGTTCTCAGATAAAGATATACAAATGGCAAATAAATACATGAAGAAATGTTCACCATCATTGATCATTCGAGAAATATAAATTAAAATAGCACTGAGATATCATCTCACTCCAGAAAGAATAGCTGCCATCAAGAAATCAACTAATAACAAATGTTGGCAAGGCTGTAGGGAAAAAGGAACACTGCTCCACTGTTGGTGGGAGTGCAGACTGGTGTAACCACTATGGAAATCAATATGGAGAATTCTCAGAAGACCAGGACAGGAAGTTCCATTCAACCCAGATATTCCCCTCCTGGGTATTTTCCCAGAAAAACTGAAAAGGTCATATCACAGTGATATATGTGCACCCATGTTCATAGCAGCACAATTTGTAATAGCTAAATCTTGGAAACAACCAAGATGCCCATCAACCAAAGAGTGGATGAAAAAGATGTGGTATTTTTATACAATGGAGTATTACTCAGCTATGAAGAAGGATGATCTTGAGGCCTTCATAGGGAAATGGAGACAACTTGAGACTATCCTCATTAGTGCAATAAATAAGAATCATATTTATAAATATTGCATTGTCTCTAGTGTAAAAAGTAATAAATGTAGGAGTAATAAAACCCAAAACATTTAATTGCCAGTGTAAAAAAGAGAGGAAAACAGGGTGCTCTAAAGGATATAACTGCATGTATGTTTAAGTGTGTAAGATGAATGACCATATTACTGTTTTTGTTAGATCGTAGAGCAGAACTGTTAACAGTCTCATTGTTTGAATGTCTACTTTGTATGTTTTAACTTTGTAACTTGAACAACTATTTCCAAGATGACAGTATGTAAGTTATCAAGTAATGATTTCTTAGTATTTTTTGTTCTTTTCTTTTTTTCCCTTGGAATTTTGTACTGTTGCTTTCTTTTTTTTCTATTTTGTTTGTTTTGTTTTCTTTTTAAATAAAATTTTAAAAAATGACTTTGCTTTTTTTCTCATCCTCCTATTTTAAAAGGATGATGCAAAGGAGGATTTCAGATGCAGGAGGGTTGCACGGTCCCTGGGGTGGAGACCAGTAAGAACAGGGTGCCCCAGGAATGGCAGTGCCCCCCATCCTGGCCACAGGGCAGCGAGCAGGTGCTTCTGTCATTGGTGTCCCAGGATTTGGCAGTCGCGGGTTGATGGTCTTCATGTGCGCGCATGTGTATGGCCTCACTGGTCAGGAACGGCAAAAAGTCCCTGCAACGAGAACACAAAGCCAGGATTACAACGGGTGCTACCGGCCATCCTCTGGTGCAGATGCCCCGAAAGCCTCCACTTGGGACAGCAGGCCTGCACTGTTAGGAGCAAGTGTCTGCCTGAGACTGGAAGCGGTGAGGATGCAGGGCCCAGATGGGACTCAGGGCTCCCTGGAAACATGGAAAGAAAAATACAGCCTTGCTGTGGTTTTTCTATCTAGGCTGGCATATTATTTTGATGCCAAGTGAGAAGCAAATGTTTGTTTCCACCTGTGGATCTGGCCTCATGCAGATATGGAAAAGGTGAGGTAAAGGTGTTACCTGAAACCAGTGTTTTCCTTGTCTTGATACTGGCCACCTGGCAAGTGAATGATGTGGTCCAGCCGGAAATGCCAGGCACCCAGATGTGGCAGCACTGCTGTCACCATGGGAGCACTTCTCCAGGCACCTAGTGGCAGGGGAGGGGAATCTGGAGCAGGGCTGGAATTCTTAGGAAAAGACAGGTTTATTAGCCACTGGTGTTAGGTGCAGAGAAGCTCCTCAGGGCGCCGTAGAGGACAACCAGGGGTTTCCGGGGACCTCAGTGACCTGGAGCCTCCTCAGGCCCCACGAGTCCTGGCAGAGGGAGGCGGCAGCAGCACCAGGGAGCCCAGGGCCAATGTTCACAGCCCAGTGCATGCCCAGCGCTGTGGCCAGAACCCCTGCATCCTCTCAGCATGAATCACGGAGTTTACGTTCTCAGTTCCAAGCCCCGATCAGAATATTTTAAAGTATCATGTTTTGGCTTCATCATATCCATGGCACACTGGGGTTCAGTCTGGTTTCTCCTGGGAATGGCTTTTCTTGGTCAGCACCTCAAAACCTGTCTTTGGACTATTTTATTAACATCCTTGTTCACTGTTAGCAGAAAGCCCCTCGGGTATTTTTTGAATATTTTTGAGCCTTTTTGTTTATGAGGGGAAACAACTAAAAATAAATGGAAATTTAGTATCAAGAGACAGAGTTAGGCAGAAGGAAAAAGTATCAAGAGGGCTATCCTGATTACCTGACTGCATTTAGCATCACCTTCCTGTCAGGAGTGTGGCGGCGCACTCCTCCTGGCCTCCAAACCTGGCTCTGTGCATCAAGAGAACACAACGGCGTGCTCTGCACAAATGACTTCTCTCCCCGCCACTGACACCAAACCGCTGGGAGAACAACGCAAATGAAATGGCAGACCGCGCGTATTAAATTTCTCATCAAGCCCACTCACGAGATCTGACAGAGGGCCTGGACTTCATGAAGCCTGCACGAGCTCTACACATGCCCTGGACTCCTAGCTACCCCTGCGGCACCCAGCCCGCATGCTGCCCGCCACACACAGGTGGATTCTGCTATCTGCACAGCATGGGCTGCAGCAGACTTCTGCAGCCAGCTGAGACCAAACAGACAGACACAACTCACTCCAGCGGACACAGAAGCTGAAGGAGAAAGTGCAAAAACAAGTGCACAAGGGGCTTCCTGGACCATGTTTCAGCAAAGTTAATTTTATTTAACTGAGGCATTTGATTTTAGCCCATGACTATAATTTTCAGAAAAGCATATGTCAGTAGGGACACTGCGAATTTGCATCCTAACCTTCTATGATTGTATAGTATTTATCTCTTAAATTCCATCGGCCAGGGCAGTGTTAGTTTGCTTTTCTGAGAAGAACTTGAATGAGTCCCTGTAACAAACAGAGCAAAGGTTTTGCAAGTGGCAAGGGCATCCAGCAGTACCTCAGAGGACATGGGGAGGGGCCCAGTGTCCTGCAGCCTGCGTGCCAGGCCTGATTGGTGGGTGAGAGGGTCACCTGTCCCTCTGCAGCCTCAGGCCCACCTCGCCTGCTGGCTTCGCCTCAACCTGGATGGCGAGGAGGACGGTGGTTACCACTGACAGCACCTGCCGTGCATCTGCCTTCCACGTGTTTCCCAGTTAATGCTCTTCCCAGCTGAAGCTCTGTTATCTATAATCTCATATTTAACAAAAGGCTGCCTATGCCACTAAAATAAAAGGGAAACAGATTTCTTCTTAAAACACACTTACAGCTTGTAAGTGTTTGAAAATGTATCTATGTGCACCCTGGGACTGAACCACTGATAGTTTGGTACATTTTAGCTTTTTGTGTGTGTGCCAGGGATAAAACACATAGGTCCCTTGCACATGCTAAGCACGTGGTCTACCACTGAGCTGCACCCTCTACCATCTTGCTGGTACTTCAGGAACTGCAGCCACCCTGATAAAACCAGGAGGGTGCCACACACAGTTTCCCGGGTTCCAGGCAGCGCTGTGAATGATCTTAAAAAATGCACAAGAATAGCGGCAGTTCTAACTTAGGCTGGGAAATGGAGTTGAACAGAATGATTAAATAATTGTTTTACAATGAAACAAAAACACAAGGTGCATAAATCAGAAACAGAGCACAAATGGAACCCTAGTCTCCAAACTCTTATCTAGTCCCTTTCTCATTTAGATACTACAAAATATCTGGCTGCCACAGTATAATGTCAGCTCTCTTCTCTCCTGAAAACGGTTCATTCTGGAGCCTAGACAGGGTGCCTATTTCCCTGTCATACTGCCCCTCAGTCCCGCGGGCTCCGATTAAATGATTTCACATGGTGAGCAAAATAATGGGAGTTGCCTAGTTCCCGACCATTTGTTGGCAGCTATAATGAGCGTCACTGTTTTAAGGCAGCGACCGATCTATGGAGGAGCAAGAAAAAGCTCCGGCTCACAAGGAGCCCCATTCAGAGACGGTGGAGATGGAAAGGTCAGCGCGGCCCAGCCTCCCAGGACACCCCTGCCCCACCCAGCCCGCCCCTGCGCACTCAGAACTCGCAAACCTGCACAGGAAGCACGGCGCTTCCCTCGCAGGCTGCCTCAGTGTGCAAGCCTGGGCCGGGTGCGTTTTGTCTGTGTCACTCACCGGCCAAGCGCCCTTGGGAAAGCCCATCTGTCCTCAGGTGGCAGTTTCTCACCTGTCAGAGGAAGACCCGGCAGGGTCCTGGTGACACTGGACTCCTTGCAGGCAGGCCGGTCAGCTGGGCTCTGATGCAAACCCACGGTCAGCACACAGACGCCCCACTGGAGAGTTCAGGGTTCCATGTGTTTGGAAGGAAAACAGGTTCTCTGCACTGGAAAGCTTAAAATTTAATAGTGGCGAATACATATGAAACATGTGAAACAAAAATAATAAAGGAATAGATACAGAATATTTATATTTTACATAATACAGTATATTTGCATTATGTAAAAGAGGCCTCGAAGTTTGAGAATTGGTTAAAATATCTACAGAGCATTTACTGTGTGCTTGACACTGAACTACGCATGTGCACAGTGACAGGGTACAGCTTGCCAGGTGCTTGAATTTTCCTGTGGTTGTGGAGCGCTGGGAGCTCCACTCACCCGGGTGGGAGGCCCTGGGAGGCGAGGGACGGGAGATACAGGCGGAGCTGGAGGAGTCTGGAGGCGTTCAGCCGGTGACAAGAGGCTGAGGCAGGGCAGCACCCGTGTGTGTGGACCATGTCCTCTTCACTACCGCTTGCGGGGTGCACCTGGGATGCCCCGTGTCTTGGCTTTTGTGAGTAAAGCTGAGATGCCTTAAAAGGGAAGAAAATTCTGTCATTTCTTATAACATGGGAGGAACAGGAAGATATTATGCTAAGTGAAGTAAACCGGGTACAAACAGGCAAATACTATATTGTCTTGCACTTATGTGGATTCTACAAAGCATCACTCTCATAGAAATGGAGAGCAGAGAGGTGGCTGCCGGGGACTGGAGGGGGAGAGGGAGGGGAAGGGCCGCACTGAGCCAAGGGGGCAAAGCCTCGGGTGGCCTGGAGGGCCATGAGTTAATGATCTATGCACTGCCCAGCAACCAGTTAATAACAATGGATCGCATTTCTTGATAGTCTCACCACATACACACAAAAAACTGGCCAGATAATGGACATGTTAATCAGCTGGATCAAACCTTCCTGCAACGCCTGCACCAACAGGAGCTGCACATTGCACGCCACAAACACGCACATGATTGCCACTAAAATAATAAATAAACACAAAGTAAAATGGTCTATCAAGGACAAAAAGGATAAGAAGCCAAGCCTGACGGGTGCACTGGCCCCAGGGACACGGGCTGGCTTGGGGGTGGCTGAAGGAGGGGCAGGGCTGGGGAGATGCTGAGGAGGCAGAGAGGGGAGGCAAGCCAGGCCGGAAGCTGCGGCATAGCGAAGCAGGGCACAGGAGCTGGGAACAGAGCAGGGGCTGAGGCCCGATGACCCTTACATAGCGAGGGCGGTGATGGCGTGTTGAGAGACAGGGACACCAGCAGGAGAGAGTCTCCTGGTCATGGTGGCCAGGACCAATGTTATAATAAGAAACTAAGGGCAGGGGTGGCAAACATTGACCCATGGATCAAATCCTGCCCCTCCCTCGGTTTGTGCAACCCCTGAACCAGGAGCAATTTCCACATATTTAAGGGAAAAGCGGCCCTGGCTTGGAGCTGAGGTGGGGTTTGGGGTTTGAGCTGCACTCGAGGCTTCAGGCTGTCAGAGTTGATTATTTTATGGCCCTGGGGCTCAAACCCTTCCTTGTGCATCAGAGTCGCATAGGTTCCATCCCTGAAGCCCATCCCACGCGTCAAATGCAGTCCCACCCTATAGCACTGCCCAGCTGCACCTGCTGGCACGGTCCTCACCCCAAGCAGACAGCCCTGCACCTTGCTGGCCCAAGAAAAAGTCAAAATCCAAAATTCTAAGTCTAATTTTTACCAAAAATGCATCCCTCTTACTCTGCCATAAAGTCAAGGAATCCTAATAAAAGTGGTTGTAAGGTGGGGATGTCTGTGGAGTTTTCCAGACAGAGTGGCTAAAATTAAAAAGGTTTGCAAACACATATATTAGTGAGAATAGGGCACACCATGCTGATGAGAACCTAAAATGATGCGACCATTTGCAAGACAATGTGGCAAGTTCTTCTAAAGTAAAACACACACTTGCATGACCCAGCAATTTCTACACAAAGGCATTTTGCATGATTGTTTGTAGCAACTTATTTCTAATAGCTAGAGGCTCTGAGACAACCCAAATGTCTATCAAAAAGTGAATGGCTAAAAGAAACTGTGCTATAGCTATGCCATAGAATATTACTTACCAAGGAAAAGGAGTGCAATAACAAGGTATGAATCCCACCTGGGAGCTGTGGGTAGGAGGGGCTCTGGGCTCCCACTGGGGATCATGGCCTTGGGGGCTACTTTAGATGTATAGTTTCAACAGTTTTTATGAAATGTATGTTCCTATCACCCCAACACAACCAAGATACGATGCATTTCCACCACACAAAACAATGCTTGGACAAAGTGCCTGGTCTATGAGTGGGGAAGGAGACAGAGACAGAAAAATGAGGCTGAACGTTTGTAGGAAGTGGCCATTTTTAACTGTAGAAAATCCGCCTCCTCAGGAGAGGACGGGTAACCCTGTCTCTGTGCTGGCTCCGGAGTGGGTGAGGGAGCTGAGAGCGCACTGCAGTGCACGACACCACCTGTGATCACTGGCTGCTTCGTGTCAGGAAGCCACAGTCCCGGGTTCCCGGGCTGGCTTCTTTTGGGAAGCCTCTGACCACGTGTTTGGCATGATGTAATTCAGAAAGCAATGCATGATGGGTCACATTAAACTACCATCTAAACACCGATAATAAACCATGGCCAAGAGTAGAAGCGAGTATCATATTGTCTTGTGCAGACTTCACCTTCCTGAGCTGTGGGTCCTGATCAGGCGGCTGCTCCATGGGCCCCATGTTGGAGGACAGATCACGGGTGACAGAGCTCGTGCAGGAGAAAGACCAGCTGGCACGGCGGCATATCCAGTGTCAGAGAAAATACAGCTCTGAAAGCAGAGGCCCTTGTCCTGGGTCACGAGGAATATTAGTTTTGCTCTTGTTGCTTTTATTTTATTTTTGTTTATGGTTTTAAAAATGTGATCCAATTTTTTTTTTTTTTTTTTTTTTGTGGTACTGGGGATCGAACTCACGACCTTGCACTTGCCAGGCAGGCACTTATGCCGCTGAGCTAAATCCCCAGCCCGTGATCCAATTTTAAAGCAGCCTGCATCCCAGAACAGTTCCAGATGTAGATCCTCTCCTTAAGCTAACCCAGAGTGGAAGGAAAAATCACACGTATTCTGCAACTGTCACAGAAATAAATGATGGGAAAAGTATCTTTTCCTCCCGTGTACCTCAGGTATACCTGGCCCTGGCACAAAGAGAGAAAGGCTTTGGTGCCTCAAGACAGCAGGTGACACTCTAGTCTTGTCCCAGTAGTGTTGCAGAAACCAGAAACCAAATTGTGAGTGCAAGAGAGACATGGGAATAAAAGATTTTTCTGCAGGAAAGTGGTTCTGGCCCTTGAAGTAGGTGTGGGGGTCACTGCCACGTACAGAGGCAGCCCCTGCCCAAGCTCTGCCGTGAAGGCGAGAGTGCAAAGAAAGGCCAAGCGCACGGGAAAGTGTTGGGGGCTCTGCAAGTGCTCAACAAAGGGTAATCATTGTCTGCTTCATCATCACCCCTGTTTTAGAAACAAAGAAACCAAGGTGCAGAGAAAGTCTTCTCTGTCATAAGCATGACAAAAGGATTCAAAGTCCGAGCAAGCCTGGATTCACAGTCTGAGCATGTCTCAGGTTCGTTCCAGGCGTGTGGCTGCGTGAGCCTGCTGAGGATATGACTTCCCTGATACAGAATCTCATGCTTTGGTCCAGGTTAGGGGAGGGGGTTTTGGAAGCGACTCAGAGGTCTGCGTTTATTTCTTGCTGCTCTGGAATTGGTGATGGGGCAGTGAGGGGCTCACAGGCCAAGGGGTGCTAGAGGCAGGCAAGGGATGGTGCCCAGGGATGGAGCTGCTTCAGGCTTTGCAGCTGCTCTGCACCTCTGCTGTCACCCTGCTGTGCTTTCACAGGGACGCAGACCCGAGCTTTGTCCTGCAACTACGTAAATCGAGGTACACATTCAAGTGTCTTGTTTCGTGGTTTCTACCCAAAGCACACAGATGTTAAAGTCAAGTGTGTTGAGCGTGCGATTGTTTCATGAAGATATTTTAGCTCTGAGTTATGAGCATGGCCTAGCCTACCTGTAGGCAGAGACACAAGTCCATCAGCCTTAAGAAAGCACAGCAGAAGACGGATCTGGCCTCAGCTGGGTTCTGTTGCCAGGGTGCTAGCCAATGCCTACGGAGATAAGGACGCCACAACATCTTACTAATAAAGTTGAGCGCTGTGGTTGGCTGGCAGCAACTGCTGCCTTCAAAGTCATTAGACTGCAGACGGGGCTCGAGATTTATTAAGAGATCTTGCCACTGATATTCTGTGTAGCGACATTCTCAGAGCACTGGCTGTTCTCGGGTTCAGCGCTGGGTAAATTTCCAGCAGCTGAAATTTTGAGAGAAACTGAAATCAAGTTTAATACAGTTCAACTATGACAAGCAGGCAGTAGGAAACAAAATAGAAAATGCCACACATGGACTGATGACTTTCTCATAGACGGTTCCACATCAGTGGCATCAAACAAGAGTTCTTTAGAAACCTGGGGGTCTGGGAAGAAAATGTTGGCTTTGTATGAAAGCATTGTTGCTTAACTATTGTCATTTTCATCATCATCATCACAGTTAACAGTGACTGTGCACTTATCACCCAGAGATACTGTGCTACGTACCTTAGTATCTCTCAGTAACCATGAAGGTAGGTACAGGTGTAATTACTATCTTTTCCTTTACCTGGAGGCTGCTGAGGTTTTGTGGGAGTTGTTTTTTGTTTGGTTTAGGTTGGGGGGTCTCACTGTCTTTTCCAATTGACCTTCAACTCCTGGGTTTAAGAGATCCTCCTGCTTCAGCCTCCTGAGGCTGGGACTATATGCACAGGTCCCTATGCCTGGCTGCTCCTCAGTTTTGAAGCAAGTGACTTGCCTTTGTTTGTAAGTGAATAAGGGGCAAGGCTACCTGTCACCTGACATGGTTCAGAGCTCATGATGCCAGGCATTGCTCTCTGTGAATTCAATCCTGGCAAAAATCTGATGTGCTCAATATCTCACCTCCCTGGGCCACTTGCTTCTACCTAAAGACACCTGCAGGTTATGCCTTGGTGGCACTTTGCTGTCTCTTTTGATGTTCTTGGCCAACAGGAGCCCACACCAGCCCGGGCCTGCTTGTCTCTTGTGCTGCTCTGGAGGAGCCCTGTCCCCTCGGGATCCCCTCACCTCCATGCTGGGGCACAGGGGTCCCTTGCAGACTGGTGGATTTGCACAGCTGACCAGACGTGGAGGGCTCGGTGGGGCCAACTCAGAAGGAGTTGGCTGCCAGTGAGGTCAGCCTGGTCCCAAAGGAGAAAGGAGACAGGAAGGAATCAAACAAGCAAGCTCCCCCTTCTTCACCCCACACATGCGTCTGCAACGTGTTTCTTGTTACAAACTGTCCAGTGACCACCCTGCCCTTCCCTGGTCATGAGAGTTGGTAGTGCCACAGTCCATGGTCACACTCCCCTCACCACTCTCCTCCTGGGCACCCAAAGGCTCTGTGCAGATGCCTCTCAAAGGAAGCTCAGCCCCTCACTCCTGCCTTGGCTTTGCCCTCTATAAGTCCGCAGCTGAAAGATGGCATTGTCTCCCCGTCACCTCTAAACTCTGGGTTTCCCAGGAGCAAAATGGCGGCCGGGATAATGCAGCCACCAAGGTAGAACCAGCATTTGGACCCAAGCTCAAAAACTGAGCACTGAGGAATCAAGCAGATTTTAGAAACTCAGGAGCTGTGTTCAAAGCCCACAAGGATCTAAAACGTCAATGTGAGACTCAGCAGGGTCCCCCGTGAGCAGAGTTCCTGTGCACACAGAAAGGGCCACAGACCCACATGCACACCTGAGCACATGCACACAGCAACGTCAAAGTGGGGGCGCCTCTGCCTTGTCTGCACTGCTCGAGACCTCTGGTGTGTGCTTGGTATTAACTGTAGACTTTTTCTGATGTATCTTTCTCTTCTGGTTCGCTAAAGTACAGTAAATATATGTGCAGGTTCATCTCCTTGTAATCTGCTTGTAATCCTTGTAAGTTTCACCTCCTTGTAATCCTTGTATTTTCTCAAAAAATATCCAAGCAAATTAACAGCCATGTATTTATGTTTCTGAGAAACACATGTGTGTTATCTACCACTTTCAGCTAGAACATGCATTAGATAAAAACAAAATAAATAAAATGGAATGATGAAATCTCACAATTGTAAGGGTAATGACTTAAACATCTAGAAAGTCACCCAAATCATGTTTCTGCCCTCTGAAGAAATAATTAGTAAACTAGTTTTATTCGAGAGGTGTATAGTGTCAGTGTTAAAGTGTTACTGGGTTTAGGGGTGCCTGCTTCTTGGTTTCCAGGTTTTTCTCATCTCAAACAACGAATTGAACAAGCAAAAACAGTGCAAAGTTTATTTGAAAAATGAAGGATAAGGGAGAAACTGGCTCTGCAGAGCAAACGAGCTGAATAAAAGGGGGGAAAAAACTAAAAGTACACATGGAGGAACACAGGGCAGGATGCCCTGAGGAAGCCACAGAAGTCTGCTCTCCAAGGTGTCGTGGCTACTCAGTCCACACATTGCAGGAGCCTGTGAAAACTCCATGTGCAAGTACTTGGCAACTATCTGGCGTGTGTGTCCTGGGATCTGCTCATGCTTGCCCTCCCAGCCGGCTTTGGCGTGCCCTGCCTTCCTGCCTCATGTCCCAAGAGACACAAATCTCTGTAGCTCTTTGTGGGGTGCTGAGGGAGTGCAGGTCTCTGTCTTCTGTAGCTTTTTGAGCTAGAAAGTGCTGTAGACACTACCAACTGGGAGTTATGTGTTTGCTAACTACCTTGGCTGCTGTGTCTCACTGGCTGGGTGGAAGAAAAGAAAAATCTGTCAGGAGACAAATGAGAAGAGTGATCCTTGTTTGAAAAGGAGCTTTATTATGAGCCCAAGTCAAAGAATAGGAGCAGTTCAGATTTCTGTGCTTACTGCAAAGGAGGGTTATGTTAAAGAGGAAAGTCACATAAATTATCAAGTCATGACAGCCATGGCCTTAGCAAGACCCTGTTTACTTGTCTGCAGCAGCACTGGACATTTGCCTTTTGAAGAGAAATTTCAAGTTTTCCAGAGGTTCACAGGAGTAGCTTTTCCTTTTGGGTGATTTCACACTTCAGATAGTTCAGGTGAAACTGACTTTATTCTAGAGAGATGAATCCAATGATCTATTCTGTCATCCTTACTGTAGTGGGTGTGGCAAGGGTAGCAGTGGGAGCCAGGACCCTGATGTATCTTGGCAAAATTTGGCTAAAGTTCCCTTTAGTGTC
>PVJX010021796.1:0-31415 GCA_004027295.1 Dolichotis patagonum | reverse complement strand
CTCCTTCCCAGCAGAAACCTTGCAAGCCTGGTCTTTACCATCAGGCTTTCTATCAGCCTTCTGGTTTCCTGAGCTCTGACCAGAATCTCCTCTACAGAACAACCTAATTTGCTCCAGCTCTGTGCATCCAGGCAACATGTCTGAACCTTTCCAAACTCTGCCCACAAGCCATTTCCAAAGCCTCTTGAAAAACATGGTCAGGTATAGTCACAGCAATGACCCCACTCCTCCTTACCAAATTCTATCTTAGTTACTTTTTATTCATCACTGAGACAAAATACCTGATGCCCAGAGTTGGGAAGGGAAAGGTTTATTTCTTACAGTTTTGGGGGTTTTAGTCCATACTCAGTTGGCTCCAAGGCAGGGTGGCATGGTGGGGCTGAAGTTCATGGCGGCTGCAAACAGCAAGGTGGAAACTGGCAAGAGAGAGCAACATGCCTTCTTCCTGCCATTACATCACATCCTGGCTCCACCCCTAGGCCGGTGTAGCACTCACACCCCCAATCCAAGCACTAGACAATGAATGAATCACAAATGCATAATGCAAAGACATGAGGCTTGGGGGCCACTGACATAAACCATGACAAAAGTCAATCAAAACAAACCAGTGTAAGTGACACAAGACTTCAAAACAACATGAAATCAACAGTGGTTACCATCATGCCTCTTGTCTTCAAGATAGCTGCAGATACTTTCAGACATAGTAAAAATCAAACAAAACAGAACAGAATAGAACCAATAAAAACAAAACAATGAATGTAATAAAGGACTTCAAAACAAGACAACAGTAAATCCAAAATGGCTAGCTTCCCATGCCATTGGATTTGATAAAATCAAACAAAACAGAATATAAACCAACCCAACAAAACAATGAAAATGATACAGGATTTCAAAACAAGATATCCCTCTCATTTCTTACCTAGACTGAGGTGAAGATCCATCCGTCTCATGAAGTGTGAATGTCCATTTGTCTTAGAACCATCTGGGGGGAAGACTATGCTTTCCTCGATGGATTTGTCTTAGAATTTTCCATGGAATTGCCTCAAAATCAACTGAGTATAACCTTGTAGGAGTACTCATGTTTATATTCTAAGATTGTTGTATGTTTAATATAAGATTAGGTAAATTAGTGATCATGGGATATTTTAATTTTATCATGTCTTTGAAAAACAGAATTCTTAAAAAAGCAGAATTCTTGGTATAGGGGAAAGGAATTATAATGTATAAATTTAAAAAATAACTTACAAAACTATGACTAAGAACTATGCAGCACTGTATAAATTCCTGAGCTCTTTGTCTTTTAAAGAGTAAAGTCTTCTGGCCAGGTTTGGTTGTGCATGTCTACAGTCCCAGCACTCTCACAGGCTGAGGCAGGAGGATTGAAAGTTTGAACCTGAGCAATTTAGCAACTTAGCAATATTCTATCTCAAAATTTAAAAATGAGGATTGGAGATGTAGCTCAATGGGAAGACCCTGGGTTCAGTCACCAGCACAGCAAAATAATAACAGCTTACCAAAAAAAAAAAAAAAAAAAAAGTATTTCTTTATCCTGGTCACTAATGTGGCCTAGAAAGAGTGGCCACATTCATGATCAACAGTGATCATCTTCGGGCTCATGACGTGACCCGGGAATCTCTCTTCTCTCTGGAAGAAGCCAGAGTGTCTTGGATACATGGCTGGTTCCAGAGCTGGGGTGAGACAAATGAAAGTTACCCCTGAGCATCTCGCCATTCCAGACCACAGGGGCGACTGGGGTCACCTTCAAAGTATTCAGGAGCCAGTCTCAGAGGCCCCTACTGAACAGAGATGGACTCATTTGTGGTTTATAGTGAGTACTGAATGCTTTTTTTTCCCTCAGTGCTGGAGATGAACCCAGGCCTCACACATGCTAGGCAAGTGCTCCACTGCTGAGCTACGCAGCCTCTTGTGGTGTTCTTAGTCACAGCTGACTCAAAGTCGTCAATTATATTGGAATCCACCATTTGAAAAATATGTTTTTAAATATTTAAAAACACTTTTAAAAATAAGTGGTAATCATCAGTGGATGATGAAGAATCAATTCATTATCTTGAAATGAATTCTGTGAAATAATGGAGGAAATCTGTGAATAATGGAGGAAAAATAAGCATTTCTCCTGTTTTATCTCTACATGTGGCACAAGCTGGTGCAACAAATGAATCCCTTTCTAAGACGTCCCTTAGAAAGTCATGCTAAGCTGGACACGGTGGTGCCAGACTTTAAGAGCCTGAGACTTAGGCAACTTAGTGACCTAGTGAGGCCCCATCTCAAAATAAATATAAGAGGGCCTGGGGATGCAGCTCTGTGTTCAATCCCTAGTTCTGGTGGGAAAAAGTTATTCTGACTAGAGCAAAAAGATGGAATTGAAACGTCATCAGTTTGCAAATTTCAATGAAGTGGGCACATGCAATTTAAAATTTTAACATTAAATAAAATTAAACCTTTATTTCCTCAGCCTCGGTGGCCACATTTCATTTGAGACGCACCAGTGCGTGGCAGATCCAGCTTCTTGTGCAGCTGTCAACTCACAGCAAGTGCAGAGGACAGGGGGATGTGCTGACCAGCGTTGCAAATGTGCCACCAGAAAATTACAGATTCTAGAAAATTCTACCTGTTCAATGCCCCGTCTTTTCCAAAAAAATGAATTGTAAGAGAAAGAAAGGGTTAAGGGGGAACCTGCAGCATCAAAGAAACTCAGAAACTTTAAACTGTCGGGATGAAACAGTCGTGTCTACACACACACATAGTTGGATGCAGAAGCTATAAGCACATGCAGAGATGCAATTGTTGGGAAAGCGGGTGATGGTTGGGAGTGGGGTCAGGGCCGGAATGGGCATGGGGCCCCTGGAGGGGCTCTGGACGTGGCCAGCGAAGTTCTGTTTTGCTGATCCAAATCTGATTACAAAGTGTTTACCTTAACCTAACTTACATCATATTTTTTTCTTTTCCATGGCTTTCTTTGCCAATATTTTATAATTTAAAGAGTACAGTGGTTTCTTTTTTAAAGGAACTTGAATAAATCTCATCAGAGCATTATGTCTTTGACAGGCTAATTTGTATGATTTATGATCTTCAAATCTCTATGCCAACTCTTTTCTCTAAGTGGCATCTGTATCCCCCACTGCATTCACATTGAAGAAAATTACACTGTACCTGCTCAGAGTTGCTCTTCAAAGGGGAGAAAATAGCTTTTCATTCTCTCCTCCTGTCAGCATTTATGCATCTGCTTTCAGATAAGTTAACTTTTTGATAGCTCATGTTTTTTAAAATGTGTTTGTGGAGATCTTGATCTCTTCTCTCTCTCTGTGTGTCTCTCTCTGTGTCTGTCTCTGTTTCTCTCTCTTCTCCCTCCCTCTCCCAACCTGTCTCTCCCATCTCCATATTCTATAAAACATGTTACCTTTCAGCTTTGTCTTGTAAGGGCAGAACACTCCCTGGGAAGCCCCATGGAGATGATTAACTCAAATCCATCCTTTTACCACTCATTTTCAAGAACTGAGTCCTACAGAAGGATGGAACTGTTTTCCAAAAACCATGGAGCAAAATTAGGGTAAGAGCTTTGGTCTAATCACTCCTCAGGTCTGTTCCTTTTCAAAAACCTACACAAGGACTAGAACAGGCTTTGTTTTTCCCTAAGCTCCTCTCTTCTCTGCTCCTATAACTGTCGTTACCACTTAGTCATAAGATTCATCTCACTGCACTTCTCATCCAGAGCCCCACCCTAGCTCCCAGGAACTCTTTCTTGTCCTGGGCTGTTTGGGTAGTAACTTCAATGATGCATTCATGCATTCTCTTGACACAAATTTCCCTGGCTGTTAGAGCATTGAAAAGAAAAAGAAACTCCCCGCCCATCCCTCCATGTGACTGACAGTGATACAGCATTACCAGTGGGAAGCATGGCCACCCAGGAGTGCACCAATACATGGTGGGTCAGCACAACCCACCAAATGTGGTCAAAGGGAACTTTGCGAACACTTGAGAAGCAGGTGATGCTCTGCAGTCAGGTGGATGGGTTACTCAGCTTTGTGTCCCTGACAAAATCCCTGAGAACAACAACTCAAAGGAGGAAAGGTTTACTCAGGGTCATGGCCTTCGAGGTTCCATCCACGGTCAGCTGGTTCCAGGGCTTTAGTCCTGGGCAAGGCAGAAACGTCGTGGAGGAAGGTGTGGAAGAGGAGAGCTGCTCACCTTGAGGAAGCCAGGAAGCAGAGAGAAAGGCAGAGAGCACAAGAGACGGGGGACAGGGGCCGAATTTAATCCCCAGGTTCATGTCCTTGTGATCCACTGCCTTCAACTAGGCCCCACCTCCTGGTTTCATTGCTTCCCTATAATGCCATCAAAGTAGAATCTCATCCGAAGATTAATGGGTTCACTAGGATATAAGCCCATCACAAGTTGAAGATCAATAGGTGTCAGTATAGATTTACATATCCGTATATCCCACCAGAGCAGGAAAAGGTGATCTATCCCGGCGTCAGGAAAGGGAGGAAGGAGAAGAGGGATGAGATAAGGGTCACATCTGGAGAAGCCCACGGGTAATTCTACGTGTCTCTCTACAGAGAAGCCTCGTCTGTGTGCAGAGTTGCAGCACTGTCCACAGCGGCCGTTTTGTTCTTGGGGGATAACAAAGAGTGTGCCTTCACACCCAGGCTGCTGCAGGTCAGATGTCACTGTCCTGGGTTATTAGCCGGGCAGGAGTCACTTGAAGTATGGTTGACTTCAGCAGTTTTCAGTAATTACCCACTTTGTTTCCTTCAGCGCTTTCTCATTTCGATGCCCTTAAATCATCCTCCTCCACTGAAAAGCACACCGGAGTGAGCCTCCCTGTCTGCTAAACTGCATCAGCAAGTCCACTGCCCATGTCTGATGCCTTCACGGTCCTCCAGCAGCACACACCCTGGCACCTAAGAACTTGAACAAAGAGCCTCCTACACCGACCTCATCCAACCGACACATCTAATAATGGGATAGAACTTAAATGTAGTTTTCCCCCAAAGGGTATCTGTATACTTTTAAGCAATCTGTTCCTTAATGTTTATGGAAAGCTTCAAGGCATAAAATAAAAACAAAAACATGAGGCAGTCTGAGCACAAACAACCACAGTACTAAAAATAGTGACAGTGTGACAGTCGACAGCCCTGTGATGTCTTGGCACCTGCACACGCAGACCGAAGCAGGAAGGGGTTGAAGGGAGAGGGCACCGCCTGTGTTGTGAGTCCGTCAGATGCAGGCCAGCGAGCGACAGGCAACTCATTTTATAAAATGCACCATCTCCTATAAAGGACGTCAGGCAAACTGCATCACTTCCGGGAAAATGAGTTAAAATTGAAATTAGCTACTGACATCCAAACTAAATATGAACTGGATGAGGCCACGACTTTGCTGATTTCAGTGGCTTCTTAGTCACGGACATCTTTGCTGATGACATCTGATTTCCCCTGTCTCTAACTCAGAAGATCCCGCTTTTGTGTAGTTTTCACCAAGACTTGATGACTTTTCCATGAGACAGTAAACGTAGCCACAGGCTCCTGGGCACCGTGGATGCAGGAAATGCTCTCAGTCTGAGGACATATAATAGTGTATCCCATTAGCACTTTCTCTGCATGCTCATTTCTTAAAATTAATTTTAATTATTTAGTTAATGTGTTGTGGAGGATGGAGCCCAGCACCGAATGTGCGCTAACTCTCCCACTGACTCACATCACCTTGAAGTTTTCCTTTTTTTTTTCCTCTGAAGTGTTTTAAGGCAGGCATTAACTATTCCACTGTAAATCCTTTAGACTCTATCTCTGAAAGGCTAGGATTTTTAGAACTATATAACTTCAATGCTAGTTGTTCTAAAGAAAAATAGCAATGAAAAAAAATTTTTTTTAACTGGTTGTCATTTATAGCTCAATTTATAGGGAGAGACAAAAAGCAGAGAGGCAGGCACCAAACTGAGAAGAAGGGGGTTGTGGACAGAGGGCGGGGGTGGGTGTCTCTGGAACTGGATAAACCCCTGTCCATCCCTGGGGCTTGGCCACAGCCGAGCTTCACTGCAGGAGCCGCTCTGGGCCTCGCGTCCTCGCCTTCAGGTGGGAGACACTTCCTACTCTGGGCTGCACAGGAGCTTAAGAAACTAGACAACCACACAGTTGGCCCAGTGCCTGATACACATTAAGGGATCAATAAATGGTCATTGTTATTGTTAACTAGAATTTATGCTTCATGGTTTCAGAAAAATTTCAAACTTCATTGTAAGGCCATTCTCAATTTATCCTCTTTTGGAATCATATTTATAAAACCAAAGCTGTTGGTGCTTTATCTGCTCTGTGTGGGAGAAGAAAGCAGGACCGTGTCCATCCCCACACCTCCCTGCATCCCCACACACTGACCACTGGCTCTGGGGGTCCAGTGCTGGGAGGCTGAGCCACAGTGGGCCTGTGGATTGCATCAGCAGTCAGCGTCCTGGACAGACAGAGGTTTCTCTGCCTTCTTTCCATGTGGCAGCAAAAGCTGCTCGGTAAGCAGAGCAAGGGACCTGCTCCTACCACTACCTCACTGATTCAGTTGATGTCCGTGTTAACAGATTACCTGTGCATAGGAAGCCTTAACTAGTGTGACTAGTACGTTCCGAGACTCTAACGCCAAGTTCTGCAGGAAGCAAAATCAACATTTACAAAATCAAAAGCACATGCCTGTAATCCCAGCACTCGAGAAGCTGAGGCAGGAGGATTGCTGTGAGTTCAAGGCCAGCCTGAATTGTATAGTGAAACCCTGTCTCAAAAAGACAATAAATAAATAAATAAAAATAAATAGATTTTCTGTACACCAATAATGATCTAGCTGAGAAAGAAACCAGAAAGATAATTCCATTTACAATACCTTTAAAAATACTTCAAGATGAATCCAATCAAAAAGATGAAAGAGTTCTACAATGAAAATTACAGAACACTAAAGGAAGACACTAGAATATGGAAAAACCACGTTATACATGGATTGGCAGAATGAATACCGTTAAAATTGCCTTACTACCAAAAGTGACTTACAGATTCAATGCAATCTCCATCAAAATTCCTATTACATTCTTCACAGAACTGGGAAAAAAAATCCTAAAATTTATATGGAAACACACTTGAACAACCAAAGCAATCCTAAGCAGAGAAAAATATCACAAATTTTAAGTTCAAATTATGCTACAAAGCCATCATAACAAAACAGCATGCTACTGGGACAAAAGCAGAAAGGCAGACCAATGGAACTGCACACAGAGAATAGAAACAAACCCATAAAACTACAGTCATTGGTGTTTGGACAAAGGAACCAAAAATATGTACTGGGGAAAAGATGTCTTCTTCAATAAATGGTGCTGGAGAAAGTAGATTCCACATGTGGAACACTGAAACTGGACCTCTGTCTCTTACCTTGCACAAAAACCAATTCAAAATGGATGAGAGACCTATGCATAAGAACTTAAACTCTGAAACTGCTAAAAGAAAACCCAGGGGAAACACTCAGGGCCATAGGCACGGGCAAAGACTTATCAAGATTCCAGTAACACAGAAAATAATAGCAAGAATCAACAAATGGGGCCATGTCAAACTTAAAGTTTTCTACATAGTAGGCAAAATAACTAATGGAGTGAAAAGAAAAATGACAGAATGGGGAAAAATCTGTGTCAGCCACTATTCCAGCAGGATTAATATCTAGAATATATAGAGAATTCAATAAATTTAACACCACAAAAATCAAATGACCCAATTAATAAATGGGCAAATGAACAGACACTTCTCAAAACAAGTACAAGTGGTCAATAAATATATGAAAAAAATGTGTAACATCTTCAGCCACTAGGGAAATATAAATCAAAACTACAATACATTGAAATTCTATCTTATCCTACTCTTCAAAAATATAAAAAAAATAAATGGTGGCAAAGATGCAAGAAAATGGAAAACTTCCACAGTGCTATTTTGAAGGTAAGTTAGTATAGCCGTTATGGAAATCAGTATAGGGGTTCCTCAAGAAACTAAAAATAGTATACATATTTTTATCTTTTCTTGAGGAAAAAAAAATACATGTACTACATTTAGTTTCTTGAGAATATATATATATATATATATATATATATATACACACATACATTTACATATGTTTGTATAACACACACACGTATATAAAAGTGTTTTGTGTACTTCCTTTTGGGGCATCTGACACTTGCTGCCTTTGCTCTCACAGCAGCAAAAGCAACTGGACAAGTGGAGCAAGAGATCTGGTCCTACCACTAGTTCATGGACTCAGGTGATAGATTAATAAATTAATACAAGTCTGTCTTGGTTACTTTTTTTTTTGTTGCTAGGACAAAATACCTGACACCCAAAGTGAAGGAAGGAAAGGTTTATTTAGCTCACAGTTTGTGGAGGCTTCAGTCCATACTTAGCTGACTCCAAGGCAAAGTGGCATGTGGCAGAGGGGCAACAGCTCATGGTGGTACAAAGTAGCATGAGCGACAAGAGCAAAAGGGAGGAGCATGGAGAGAAGACTCTGTGCCTTTTCTTGTAGGTAGGCCACACCCATTGGGTGCAGCACTCACACCCATAATCCCAGCATTGGACCATGAGTCAGTCACAAACTCTAGAAGCCTGCCCCCATGACTGCAGGAGGCTTTGGGGGACATCCAGACCAGACCATAACACATGCATAGGAAGCCTTCTTATGTGGTGTAAACAGTGACTAAGGTCTGAGTCTCTCAGGTTATTTGTGCATACATAGTGACAATGACGAGGACATCTGGAATGCAAAGGTAAAGGTTTTCAAAACCAGTGATGACACCGTATCTTTTTGTGCTTCTATACTTCACATTTTTTTTTCTAGAATGAAGTTATTTCCATTTTACCTGTCCACTGAGCCCATATCCATTATTTTAAGTGCTTCCTAGTTGTCATCCTCTTGGACACTCCAAATAGAAGGGGTGATTTGGTTTTCTGAACTCCCACAAACTGAATCCATACTTCTGTCACAATCCTCACTGGGCTCTTACAAAGACTTCCACAGGTCAGTTTCCACTCAGGGGCAGGAGCTAGCCGAGGATCTTCAGTACCTAGCACAGGAGGAAACAGTACTATGGAAACTCAATCGATCTATGTTGAATGAATACAGAAAGAAAAGGTTAGTATATCAAAGAAGAGTTAAAATAAGTCTACAGCTAATGTGTTTCAGAGGGATGAGACAGGTGTAAAGAACATGAAAGCCATCTGGATGGGCTGAATTACGTTGAAGCCCTAAGCCTCATGTGGCTGTAGTTGGAGACAGGGGCTTGCAAAGAGGTAGATAAGTTAAAACAAGTGGGTGCATGGGTGTCGGTCCCACTGAGGACACAGGGAGAAGGTGCCATCCACGAGCCCAGGAGAGAGGCCTCAGGAAAAACCAACCCTGCTGAGACCTGGATCGTGGATTTCTCCTCTCCAGGAACGTGAAATAAATTTCTGTTCTTGAAGCCACACAGGCCGTGGCACTCTGTTATTGTAGTTCAGTTCATCAGAAAGCTCCTCGCCTTTCGTTTCTCATCTGCCGTGACCAAGAGTTACTACTTTCTAGACTCAGCCATCTTTGTGTTATGAAGGATTCCACCACGGGAGTTTCCAGCTGCCTGCCTGTTCTCTCGCTCCAATGCAGGACTGTGCAGCAGGAACTAAGCCTCTTGGTGTGACGTTTAGCAGCGGGTCAGCCAGTGTCACGTTCAGAACAACACTTGCATTGTGTTCCTCTGTGTCTTGGTACCAACAATCCAGTTATTGTTCCCACGTGCAATCCCCTGGTGACAGGCCGACAGAGCTGGCTCCCAGTCCGGCACAAACTTAACAAATAAGTTCAAGGTGAGGGTCGTGCCCACTTTAAAAGAGATCCCACATTGCAGCTATAAAACCAAGAACCTGCTGAAAGCAACGGAAACAATCGGTCATCGTGTAGAGAAAAAGACGACAAAAGAAGAAATCTTGTTCCTAAATTCATTACAGATGCCAGATAGAGCAGATCAGGTGAGCCTCAACAAATATGGGATCATAAATTCAAAAGGTAACCGTGTCCCCAGTTCTGTGGACTTTGCTGATGCGCTGGGGAATTGACTGATAGGATTCTAGTTGCATTTCCTCTCTGAAAACTATATTTCTGGGAACCTTCTGATTAAGCACAAACATGAAAGGATGATAAGGGTAAGTGGATGGAAAAGGAAGAAATTTATGCTTGCCAGAGTAGTGGAGAGAATAAATAAAGCCTTTACAACTATATCAGGGGAAGGAAATTCTAGAAATTAGAGTAGATATATTAAGTAAGGGAGGAGGGTGTAATGCAAGATGATTAAAAATGACCAGGTACTCAAGCGACCTTTTGAAGTCTTGCTTTAACAAAAAGAAAGAAGAAAATAAGGGAGAGGAAAAGGAAAAGAAAAAACATAAGGCTCTGGCTTGCTGTGGTCACAGTTACTGGGCAGTGCTGGTGAATTCCCCCAAGGACCTGGGCACAAGGAGGGCTGCACCCAAAATGTGAAGCATTCATAATGAAAATCTCCCAGCGAGCTAGAAAAAAGTGTTTGTCAAACATTTTTTTAAAAAAGGCCCAAGGAAGGAATAAAAGCAAATTTGGTTTTGGATATAAATAAGCTGCTCCTCTCAGAAAATATTAAATAAACAAATGATGTCAATTCAGAGTTTATGACATTCGGGGAAAAACAAAATCACCTCGCCGTTGCTAACTCTAACATTCTTACATTTATGTGTCTTTGAATTCTGTGTGGGAGATGGAAAAATACAGTGATGTCTCCACAAGAAGTTTTTCTTCCTTTTAGATTTTTATTGAGAATATTTATGTACATGGTTAAAAAAAATAAAAATGAGAGCATAGGAAAGGATTATGCCTGTCCCAGAAACAACTGCTTTTAATCACTTCTGTTTTAGGGCTTCTGGTGGTCACTCTTACATACCTCTGAATAAGATGTGTGTGTTGTCCTATTGACATCTATTCTTCGGTGATGTCTTCTGAGTTTCTAGGCATGAAGATATTCATCTCCCTCTTGTGTGGCCCTCTCCCAAGTTGCATTTATTTGTTTAGTACTCAGTCTCTGCTGCTATGACAAAATACCATAGACCAGATAATTTATAAACAACAAAACTGATTTCTCACAGTTCCGGTGCCTCAGTGTCCAAGATCAAGATCTGGTGTCTGATGCAGGAAGACTCCGCCCTTCCTCATAACCCTGGCACACTGCAGACGGTGGTTGGCAAACTGTTGGGGGCCAGCACGTCTTCTGTTGGGAGTCTCTGCTCTTTCAGTCCAATTTAAGCTTTGACTGCTGCCCTCATTGTTGGAACTGACTTCCATGGTGTGGCCATTGCCTTTTATATGTCAGAATAAAGTCCTCCGTTCACCATTTCAGGGGCTTGGGATTTGAGGGGCTGCTTCCCTGGAACGGGGAGCCTGCCTGGGAAGCCTGCATCTGCGGAAGGCAGGGACTTCAGAGGAAGTTCAGAGGGTCATTGACCCCTGCAGCTGGGATTCTCCAAGGGCAGTTTCCCTACTTCGCTTCAGTCTGGGGACTGAGAGTTAATGCTGGCTGTGTTTGTACCCTGCGGGCTGCGAAGGTTTTGCCTTCTGAGCTTTGTTCTCACTCTCACAGCCTGTTGGTGTCAAGCCCAGAGTGTCACTGAGTTTTTTGGGTAAACAGTACTCCCGCGGCTTACCCCAGCCCTTCTGTGAGGATCTGGGGCCGCAGTCACCCTGGAACTCACCACACTTGCTTTGTCTCCAAGGAAGTTTACCGCGTCTGCCCCACTCCACTTCTCTCCACTGTTGCAGTCCATTCTCCTTAGTGTTTCTGCATGGTCATTTTGTTGAGAACTTAGAGAGGAAATAGAGCAGAGATTATATAGTGATAGATAAATACAGGTGTTAATAGGGACAGTGCTAGAAATGGAGGTAAATACACGCATACAGAGGCAGAGTGTCTTGAATCAGCGTATTAAATAGAAACCAGAGCCCATACAAACTAAAAACAAAAACAAAAAAACATGCTACACATATGTTTTTGGAGCCTTTCCTCCTGCTTGGCATATGTTTCAAAATGTTTTCTGCACCTCTATTCTTTTTTAAATGTCTTTCATGATATGAACAAGCTAATTCACTCATAACCAGCACCCTGTATTCACTAAGATTGAAATTGCTTATACATTTTACTGTAGTAAATAAATCAGCAATGAGTGTCTTTGTCAGTATCACTGGCTATTTCCTTAAGATTCATCTCTGTGAGTGAAATTGCTTAGTCAAAGGGCTGCAAGTGTTTTAAAAATTTTTAGTTGATGCCTGTGAGTGTTGGAGGGTCCCCTCTGATCTCTCGACATGCCTGCACACTGTGTGACGTTTGAATCGGGGTAGACATAACTTTCTCCTCTGAGTGTCCGCATCCTTTTTAAGGCTGCTGATACCCACTGCCAGTTGCGGGTGTCGCCTGCCTTCATGCTCGTGCCGTGCTGACACTGATGGTCTTCCAGCCCCAGATGCCATCTCCTTTTAGTTTCTGGCTGGCTCCAGTGGTAACTATACACAGCCATCTCTGCTGTAAGGGAATCATGGCACCTGTGTTTCTGCCTTCACTGGACAGCCGGAAGTGAGGTGCTGAGAGAAAGGGCTGTGCCTGGCCCGGTGTGGCCAAGTGCAACTGCTCAACCTGCTTGCCTGGAGCCAGCTGGCCAGAGAGAGCACGCAGTCCAGGTGAGGGAAGGGATTTGGGAGGGTGGTCTGCATCAGACCTCATTTCCCTCATGCAGTGGATTCTATAGCAGAAAAGGAGACAGTAGAACCAACCATCTGGTCCTCATTTGAAGACCAGGATTGATGAAACTAGATCCAAATTCACTTCATAATTAAATAAATCTCAGAGTCAACTCCAAAACCTTAGCCCCTCCTGGCCAAGGAACAGGTTGCATCACTTGAGTCTGCATAAACTGGCGGGATTTTGGCTTAAACTTTTCTGACACATAAGATAAGGGAAAGAGGTGAAGAAGAAAGGTTTGCAAGTAAACGACCATTTGTTGTTCATTCATCAAACCCTTCTTGAACACCTATTGTGTGCCAGGCACCATGCTGGATCCTAAAGACACAATAATGAAATAGACACACCCCTACTGAGGAGGTGCTTGCAAGGTATTTAGGAAATGGGTGCTTTCATAATCCATAAAGGAGATCACACATACTCGAAAGGCAAATCTTTTCCAGTTACCAACTTCAGGGAATGGAATAAGGAATTCACTTTCACGTGTTTGGATCTCTGCTGAAGACTGAGATAGATTTGCATTAGGTATAATTATAGCATATTCTTGACTTTCTATTAATAAAATTATAAAAAGAAACAGGAAAAATGTTTCTAATTCTAATGAAACAAACTATAATATCTTCCATTCTCTTTATTTCTATTGCTAGTGTCTTAATTCAGACCATCTTTTCTTTTTTTAAATTTTATTTTAAAGGGGGTAAAATTAAACACAACAAAACAGAACAGAACAGGACATAAGAAAGCATAAATTTCAAAGCTAGACAACCAGAGATCTTCACTATCTGTCATATTGTCTCTTGTTTTCTTCCAAATGGTTGTCCATATCTTTGCATACAGGGAGCTCATACTAAATAACATAGCCAATCTTTTCACAAGATGTGTAGTTCACTGGCTCCCACTTGCTAAGCAGGGGGAGGCGGGGAGGACCATGGGATGGGGGACAGGACGACATGAGATGTTTAATTCTCAACCTGTGCGCTGACAGGCTCACAGCCGCCCCCCAGAGAGGGAGGAGTTCCTTGTTCTCCCAGCACCCTGAGTCAACCGCATGGTGCAGGTCCCGATGCACCAGGGTCTCTCTCCTGTGGGCTGCCGAAAGTCTGCCACACTCTCAGCCGCCCCCCAGAGAGGGGAGGAACTCCCTGTTCTCCCGGCACCCCGAGTCAACTGCATGGTGCAGGTCCCAAGGCGCCAGGGTCAGACCATCTTTTCTTTTTGATGTGCATCTTGCTTCTTGGAATCTGTCTTCTCACACAGACCTTTATTGTTTTTACTACTTGTATTTTTTATACATTCAAAGTGACTATTTTTCCCCTTACTTCCTTATGTGAAACCATCCATGTATTTCCTCTTTGATCATGATAGCTTCTGTAAAAAGCATTTTTGTATAATTTTTTATTTTAAAGACAAGAAAACCCAACAAAACAAAACAATAAATCAAATCAAAACAAAGCAATGAAATTGGTACAGAACTTCAAGGAAGGATAATAGAAAAGCAACAATAGTTACCATAGTATATCTTGTTATCTTTACAATAGTTGTCCATTCCATCAGATATAGTAAAATCAAATCAAAACAAAACAGCATAAAACCAATCAAAACAATACTGAATAAAGCAAAAACAATTAATCAGCACAAAACAAAACAGTGAGGACAATATTGGATTTCAAAAACAAGATAAAAGAAACCCCCCATAATTGCTATATTGCATACTGTCACCCTCCCAAGAGATGCTCAGATCGCTGGCCCCAGGCCTGCAAAGTTGACTAAACAGTATAAACATTCAGTTGTTTTTTCATACCTCAGTTGCTATCAACTCAGCCTGTCTTCCAAACCAGTTGCTCATGGGGGACTGGTGGGGTGGGTGGTGATTCTCAGCCCAAACACCAGGAGGCTCCTGGGAGGCGCTATCTGACTTTTCTCTTCCTGGTCCTGCATGGCTGCGTGGTTTACCAGAAAGCCTGGCTAGTTGGCTTGTTGATTGGTTCTTCCCCTAACAAGCATGTTTGGAATTTATTTGGTAATATCTTACTTGGGCTACTTTGTCTCCGTATTCACCATCCTGGTGTCCATGTTTATACTATTCTTAGTGGATATTAGTCCTGGCAGCTATAGTGTACTGTGGATATGACACAGTCATGGTCTAGGCACAATCTCTCACTTCTTAATCCTCTGGATAGTTTGAATGGTAGATGTTCTTTGACTTACAATGGGATTACGTCGGATAAACCCATAACTGAAAATACTGTAGTTGAAAATATCACAGTTTAGCAGTTGAACATGCATTTAGCACACAGTTCGCCTAACCTCCCAGCCTTCCTGGCTCAGCGGTGGAGCGCTGGGCTCCTGTCCAGTGTTAGTCGTGTCTCCGTGTGAACAAGAGCTGCCTGAGAGCTGCAGTTGCTGCCCCTGCCCAGCGTTCTGAAAGGACCGGATTCGGATTCAACGTACAGTTTACCATTGATGCCTATCACTTTCACACCATTCCACAGTTAAAACATCGGAAAGTGGACAATTCCAAGCCGGGGAGCCTCAGTGCTTAAGGATTATCATCCCGGGAGAGTTGGTAAGCGGTCATTCCTTGGCCACATTTTCTGTTTCTTCACAGCAGCATTTACGTAGTTGACTACGCTTTCCCTACTTGGCTCATGGGATACCCTGGTTCTGCAGTCTGTAAGATGCAAGGGCTCTTCTTTGCCACGCTTAGCATCCTCTCAGATCCAACCCTTGTTAGCAGTGGGAGCTGATGAAGACAGGTTGCCCTCCCTTCTGGCATCGCTCTCTGCTTCAGCTTAAACATTTTCTGCCGCTAATGAAAACCTCCCGTAGACTCAGCCTCTTCTTTTGTACCCTCCATGCTGCTTGTCACATGCACAGTGTTGCAGTGAACTGCACTGTTTTTTCTCCAAGCAGAACATGAGCTACTTACACACTGTGCCTTATTCCTCCTTATAATTCCTGTGACTAGGAAGGATGCATTTCCATTCGCACATCTCATTTCTTATGCCAGGCATCAAAAATAGACAGCATTTGCTGAATGAATGAGCTAAGTGTTCTGATCAGTTGGGCACAAACAGCTCATTACGGATCCAATAAGCAGCTTGTTACGCTACCAGCGTCCAGGTGGAGGCTGCTGGTGTCTCAGTCCTGCTCTCAGTCTTCTTTCTTGACCTGTCATCCTCTGTCCCTGCCTTTATGGCCTGGGACTCTGTCTCCCCTGTATGTTCTTTAGTCTATTCAGTGGTGGTAAACCTATGATATGTGTGTTATTGTGTTTTTCTTTTAGGACAAAAGATGTTAAGGTTTGAGTTGTTTTTTCTAAATAAAACGTCAGTATTCAGGTTTAATTGCATTGTTGGAACTCTGTGATAAGTAAGTGGGTTTTGGGTTGCAGTTTGGCACACAGACTCTGAAAGGTTCACCATCACTGGTTCCCAGATCCCTTAAAACAACCCATTCTGTGGAGAACTAGCCAGGGTCCCACAGAACTGCATTAATCCCTTCGAGCATCAGTGCCGTGCTAACCTAACCTTTCTTCAGCCTCTAGTTCCTATCACCTTCTGTGAGTCTCACTGGAGACTAAACTTGGAGAGACTAACCACATCCAAATCGTAGTTAGAGCTTTCTCAAATCCCTGGTGTAGCTCATGTGTGCTGACTTTCCTTAACAGGGGAGGCTGCTTATTGTGATGAGTCACACACAAGTCTGGCTTCCCGGAAGCTGAGTTCCCAGGAATAGCATCCTCCAGGAAGCAGAACAAACCCTGGCACTGAGGAGCTGCCTAGCTGTCCCCCAACGTGCCCCTGAAATGCCACTTACAAAGACTGTCTGTACAGTGTCCACTTGGAGACTGGGTTTTGTAAGCCACTCTGGGCTTACTTCTGCGCTTGCAAAATAAAACATGATGTTTTTACTTAATATCTTAGGCAAAAGTTTTTTTGGTTGCCAACATCTTTAGTGACACATTATTCTTTTCTGAATTGAATGTTTAAGGCAGCTACTTTAGCAAAGCACCTATGTTATCTTTTTAAATAAAACAGGAAAATAAAGCCAATTACATAAATGCCAGTACCAAAGTGTTCTGTGTGGGTCTGAGTTTGATTTTTCATACAGATTAGTTGAGTGAGGAAAATGTTTTCTACAAGTCTGAAGGTGGAAAAAGAATTAAACTTATTAGTGGGAAAGTACAGCATGTTCATACCTCGTGCTGACTGACAAGTGAGACGTTGGTAAGGTTTTACATTTCAGATGTACTGTATAGCAAAACAGTAGCTCTCCTGAAATTGCTTTTGGAGATATTGCTAGCCAGCACCTTGAAAGTCTATGGATGGGGGTGAGGAGGGAGGACACATAAAAAGTTTAAGATGTGATACATACATGTACCAGCTCACAATGAACGTAACCATTATATACCATAAACATGAGCTAAAAATAATAATAATGAAAATGATAGAAGGGGTCTAGAAATGAAGGGAAGGAGGAAAGGACAGAGGAAATAAAAAGGAATACAAAGAATCAAGACGTGTTCAGTACATGTACATACTCCCTCAGATGAACATAAATGTAATAAACAGCAAACATGCTATTAAAAAATCTACAGAGAAATGATTGTTCTCAAGGGTGGTGGTGCACACCTATTATCCCAGCAATCTGGGAGACGAGGCAGGAGGTCAGCAAGTTTCAGCCCATCCTGGACAGTGTAATGATTTAGCAAGACTCCATCTCAAAATGAAAAATAAAACAGGACTGGGTTGTAGCTGAGTGTGAAGGCCTTAAGTTTGATCTGTGACGGCCCTGAAGCAAGGCCAGCAGATCGCTGTAGCTGCTGGTTTCACACAGGAGCCTAAAGAGAATTCTTTCTGTGGTCTGTTGGCCATTTCAGAACTTTGGAAATGGACTGGTCAATTCATCAGAAAGAAAGAGCAGGTGAGTATGGCAGACTTTAGGGGGCCTGCAGGGGAGAAACCCTGGCTCCTCGGGATCTCTACCTTGCTGTTGACTCGGGGTGCCCGGAGAATGAGGAGCTCCTCCCCTCTCTGGGGGGCGGCTGTGATCCTGCCGGCACGCAGGCTGAGAATCAAACATCTCATGTCATCCTGTTCCCTGTCCCATGTCCCCCCCCCCCAGCAAGTGGGAGCCAGTGAACTGCACATCTTGTGAAAAGATTGGCTATGTTATTTAGTATGAACTCCCCATATACAAAGATATGGACAACCATTTGGAAGAAAACAGAAGACAATATGACAGATAGTAAAGATCTCGGTTGTCTAGCTTTGAAATTTATGCTTTCTTATGTCCCGTTCTGTTCTGTTTTGTTGTGCTTAATTTTACCCCCTTTAAAATAAAATTTAAAAAAAAGTTTGATCTGTAATACTGTGGAAAATATATATATATATTCTTCCTTTAGGCCATCTGTCAAATCCTGTTGTCAATTTTCCTTACAAGCTTCCAGACAAAACTGATTGGAAACCAATATGTGAGGATATGGAAGCTGACTCACTGTATGTATGCATGTATGTGAGGGTACGTGACCCCATGTGCCCATATGCACATATGGGTGTGCCTTATGCACATGTATGTATGTGTAGTGTATTGAACATGCATGTGTGTGCATGAACACTTGTTTGTGTTCCTGTTTGTGTGTGCATGTGCATAACCCATGAATATGAAAGTGTACATGTGTTTGTGTCTGCATTCTGTGTCACATGTGTGAATGTGCATGTGTGCACAGTGGCATTGCAGGAGTAACATCAGCGGGCCATTTGGTGAAGAGCAGAGAGCTGCCTGCATGCACATGGGTCTGCCACGACCCTTGTTCAGCTTCTTAGCTTGCTGATTGGCCTCTGCCTGACCCATGACTGGGGACCTACCTGTCACTTCTTCATTTCCTCCAGTTTGGATTTTGGAAGCAGCTCGTGATAAGTCCAACTCTTCTTGGCTTTGTTTCAAATCCTCCCAGGTTGGTCCTTGAGACCGACTGCAGGAATTTCTGGAAATATTCTCTCAGGGAAAAAGATAGGGCTCTTGTTTGCCAAAAGATAGGGCTCTTGTATGTTTGATCCAACATACAAGAGGAAATGACCAGAGGGTCATCTAGCCCTGCACCTTTGATGTGGTAAAATTAATAAGTATGTTAAAAGAAGTTGGAGTACTTTCCTTCATTAGCAAGTGCCCTGGAGCCACGCAAGCTTGACTCCAAATGCTAGTTGGTCCTGTGATGCGCCCTTCACAGCAGCACTTACACTGAGAGCTGTGTACCAGCTTACGGCAGCAGACACATCCCTTACCTCACGACGTTTCTGCGGATTCAGGGCCCAGAGTGGCTCCTGTGTGGCTCTGTTCCGGGTGTCAGAGGAGGCTATGGTCAAGATGCCGTGTGAAGCCTTCACTGGGGACAGGAGGTCACCGAGGGCTGGCAGATCACTCTCCCGTGTGAGCCTCTACAGGACTGCTTTTGAGTTCTCTCCTCGTGGTGGCTGCTTCTCTCCCAGGAGAGCAAGGTGAGAGCCATAATGTCTGTGGCACCTGGCCGACTCTGCCCTGTCACCTAATCAATCGCCTCCTAGGTCCCCACCTCCTAGTCACCTTGGGGGTGAGGATTTCAACACACATATTCAGGGAGACACAAACATTCTGACGTAGGGGCAGGTGCAGGGAGCCCCTGGTTGCAACCGTGCCTCACCCCACGTGCAGCACTTGGCCTCATGAAGGTGGCACCCGCAGGCCAGGAAGAGGCCTCGCTGGAACTGTGCTGGCCAGGACCTCTATCTTGGGCTTCTGAGCCTCCACGCTGTGAGAAATGTCTATCCCTTAAGCCACCCACTCCACGGTGTTTTGTCACAGTGGCCCAAGCTGACGGAGATGAGCACCGTGCCCTTACTTTTCATTTCTACATTTACCATGACGACGCGCCATCTTTGTTTACCTATGCTGAGACTGGACAATGGAAAGCTAGACACTGTTTGAGAAAGGGAAGAGTAGGAGTGTGTGGTCTGGTGGCATTTTCAGTTCTTTCACCACACAGGCAGGCCCTTAGCCTGTTGCACAAAGGATTGCATGTCTTTGCTTTGGCCTCATCCAGGTTTCTTCTCTTTTCTAGCTCCACGGTCAAGTTATATTTGTCTTTTCTGACAAGTCCTGAACTGCACCATACCAAGACTGTGATGCTGCAAGGGATACTTCTCACTCAGTCTCGGTCTTGAAACTCTCCCAGTTTGTTTGTTTGTTTGTTTTTTGAGACAAGGTCTCACTATGTAGCCCAGGCTGGCCTCATACCTACAGCAATCCTCCTGCCTCAGCCTCCCTGGTGCTGGGATTACAGGTGTGTGCCACCACACCTGGCAAAACTCTCCCAATTTAGATGATATCTTGTCTACTACATTTCCTTATCATTCATGGTTTCCTTTTACTACAGATGGAGTAAACTACAGAACTCTAAGAGGTATGATCATCTCTAGGTCCGTGTCACTCTTCTCTGAGTTTTGTTTCCCCAGAAGGAGGTCTCTTGATTTGCCTTTATTTTTTTTAAAGAGAGGTAAAGAACAAGAAATCACACAACTAGACTTTTTTGCTGCAAGATGCCATCCTCTGCATGGCTATTGCTGCTGTGTTTTGCGGTTTATTTCCTTCACTTGTGGTTGGGCTGTGTAGCTTAGCTTAGCATTGACAGTTGTGGTGTGAAGAAGCAGTGTTTATTCCTATTCCTCTGAAAGCGCTAGCGGTATATATCTTGTTCTGTTTCAGTGTTGTAACTGAGTACTTCACACCATAAAATTCACACTGTCAAAATTATTTTACCTTGCAGAGCAATGGTCTTAGAAAGACTTTGATTAACATTACTTTTACTAAAAGAGGTTTCCATAATAATCTATTCTCCAGATAGCAATTCCTTTCATTATAGCCAATTACAAATTATGAACTGATTGATTAAAACCCTAGAACATAAAACCAAAGACGCAGTATCATGAGAAAGTTGTGGATAAAGCCAGACCCAGGCAAGACCCCGAGCTGAAATGAGCAGGCCCTGTCCCTCCGCTTCAGGGCCCTGGGTTTGATCCACAGCATCGTTTCCGCTTACCAAGACTGGCCTGACGAATGCCCCTGTTTAATTAACGCATTGTTTCTGATTTACATCGACAAAGTGCCATGGCCCCAAAACTGCTCATGCATCTGTGGTCGCTACACAAAGTGTGCTGTACACGGGCAATCATTGTATGTGTGGGTTAGTCACACGTGATGTATTCAGGAATGAAGGAATTTCTAAGCACATGCGTCTCCCGTTGGCTGAAATTTAGAATCATTATGGCACACAAAGTGTATGTGTCCCATTCAGTCCATTATGATTCTTGCCCTGCAGCCTGCATCAGAGGTTTCTGGAGGGCTGGCAGGAGCAGGCTGCCGGACCCCTCTCCCAGCTCCTGATTCAGTGGGGAGGGGTGGTGCCTGGTCAGTACCATGCACACACTCTGGGACCCACTGTGTGCACAGTGGCAGCGCAGGGGGAATGCACTGGAGTCTCCCTGGCTCTAGCCCGTGGTGTAATAACTAGCACATGCTTACCCCTCAATGACGAATAACAGCGTGTGTTGAGTACTTATCGCGTGCTACTCCCTGTGTTAGGAACTTTCCAAGAATTACCTCACTAATTCAGGCAACTCTGACCAGATCCTGATTTATAGTCCCATTTTACAGAGGGGAAAGTGTGGCCTTGGAGTGTCCCAGCCATTAGTCCAAAGTTCTACGGCCAGGGGCTCCAGGGATCACATGGAAAAAATACAATCCCTGGACAGTGAGCAGTTTTTGGTGATCATTTTTCAATGTCTTATCAAATCCTTAGCAGGAAAAACCTGAGAACATTTTAGAAAAGGAAAATTCTGTACAAAATCCAAGAAAAGTTTTCAAATCACTATCAAGGGAGGAAAAACTGGCCAAGCGTGTCTTTGCAGGTATTCAGTCTTCTCAGTAGCTGCTATAGCTTTCCCTACAGACCTGGCATGTAGGAAATCACCTTCGGGGCATTCATCAGGGCTTCTGAAGCACCCCTCTTCCTGAGAGGGGCGGACATCAGTGATGGCCTCTGTGTGGTGTCATCAGCTGTCACTCAGTGCAGTCTTCCCAAGCAGCCGGTGGCTCGCTCAGGGAATCAGAGCTGCTTACAAGGTTCTCCCGAGCAGCTGTTTCTTCCAACTTAGCAGAAAACGTGGACTGTGGATGCAGGAATACTGCTTGCTTTCTTCACTGTGAACAGTTGTAGGAGAGCAGAAACATGCACCCACAGCCACCTGGGGAAAAGCCAGGGACGGGGGAGACAAGAAGGGTCACCAGGCAGGGCAGGTACAGCTGAGCTCCCCGGCTGTGTGGTAATGCTGACAGGAGACTGCGCAGGAAGATAGCCCTGTGGTAAACAGCATGGGATTTAGATAACATTCCTGTGACTTTTCCATTAGCCGTCAAATGCTGAAGACTTCAGAGAGCTTCCGGGTCTTATTACCCACCCCCAGCCACACACACACTCGGCAGCAATGAGAAGCAATTAACAAAGGGCCACAGTTTCGTTGATGTGTTTATTTCCACCGTCAGTAAGGGAAAATGGATGGGGTCTCATGCGGTCTAAGGCGGTCCTGAACTCTGCCCCACCCCACCCCAAACTCCGGGGATTTTGTTTCTTCCTCTGACAAAAATCAGGATTTTATGCTACTGCTTAATTTCCTGGTTAATGATTATTGGGAAATTGGAGTGTGGCAGGGAGGGAAGGCGCAGACCGTGGAGGATTCCTGTCTGTGTAATTGAGCCACCCTGCCAGGTCGCCTGGCTGTTGGCTTTCCAAGTGTCGCTGTTTTGCTTTGAGGAAGATTTATGACTCAAGTTGTCTTTTCCTTGCCTTAGTCGCTAACATGCATGGCAGCAGCAGGAGCCATGGGAAAATACATTTCTCCACATTTTCCACAGGAAGAAAGCGGTGTTTGTGTTCAGATTACCCAGACTCAGACTCCAGCCCAGCAGTCACTGTGTGACCTTAGGCAAATTTCCACAGCCTTGGTTTGCTCACCTGTAAAATGGAGACAGTGGTAGCACCCTGTTCCCATACTTCTGTGAAGATTAAATATGGATGATTATGAAGTGCTGAGACCTATTTTGGCATTAAAGGCAGTTAGCTCGAAGTGTCTCTGGGGTTTACATCCATGATTCAATCAACTGTGAACTGAAAATATCTCCCCCCAAATGCATCTGAATTCAACATGTGCAGACTTTTTTCACGTCACTAATCCTTACACAATACAATATCCCAACTATTTACACTGCACTAGAAATACGTTATCTAGAGATGATTTTACGTCTGTAGAAGGATGTATGCAGACTCTATGCCAATACTAAGCTTTTTTATATAAAGGACATGAACACTGGTACATTTTGGTATCCACAGAGATGCTAGATAGCAGGGACAACTGCACTCCATAAATGCTTCTGGGTATTAAAAGGCTCCAAGGAAAAACCAAGGCATCTACCAACAAGGCTGTGCACGTTTAGGAACCAGCGGGGCTATGCAGTGTCTTGGGAACTCTGCCTACCAGGAGGTCCTTGCAGCTCACTAAAAACTCACTGGGTTCTATCGCCGAGGGGATCCAGTTCAGCCCTGTGCTTTGGGGAGACAGCGGGGGCGCTGAGTGCCGAAAGCTCCTGGGTAGTGGGTCTGGAGAAAAAAAGTAAAGATGACAAATGATAAAGAGGAAGAAGGACTTGGCCCTCACTTGTTGGCTTTTTTCCCTTTAATTTTTAAATTACAAAAGCAACGTAGGCCCACTAGGGAATGGGCAAGAATGTCTAAAACAGAAAATAAGTCATTAGAAACTCCTCCACCCAGAGATAACAATGGTTCATTCCCTAACGCATTTCCTGTTTCAGGCTTTGGTGATAACCTAGGCGGACCCTGGCCATGGGAATGTAAGGCTGCAGTGTGTCAGGAGCCACATGCGTGCCCCAGTGTGACCGTGGGCCAGGCAGGTGACCTGCTGTTCAGGACCTGTTGGTCCACACAGTCCAATATGCAAAGTGATGAGCTTTGACAGAATTATAACCAGCCCCCTTCAGCCCGTTCCTGCGTGTTTGGGGTTGAGTCAAGCAAGCACAG
The DNA here is from genome assembly GCA_004027295.1 of Dolichotis patagonum. Lineage (NCBI taxonomy): Eukaryota > Metazoa > Chordata > Mammalia > Rodentia > Caviidae > Dolichotis > Dolichotis patagonum. The sequence goes on along the minus strand of PVJX010021796.1, from coordinate 7,467 downwards.
CACAGCGTGTCAATTCCACACTGAGGCCATTACCTGAACCTATGTCGTAAGCAACTGATGATAAACTGATAGGGTTCTTTTAACAGGTTTCCAATGGCTGCAGCCCCCAGTGGCATAAGCCCGGATGGTTTTTAATTAACTGCACTGGTAAAAAGACTGGCCAAAGTGATTAGGTCCATTTATACCACCAGTGGCTCAAGCCACCCAGCAGCGAGACATACAAATTACAGCCCCACTGTGAATGTGCCAGAGTCTCCTTTGTAGTTTTAAAACGTTAGTTTTGTCTGGCTGTTTTGTTATGCTGCATGGTCTGGTTTGAAAACGGTTTGAGCTTACATCCAAGGTTCATTGCCCCAAGCTTGGTCCCAGGTGCTGGTGTTGAGGCCGGGGAAGTTTAAGAGGTCGGGCTTGATGGGAGATGGTAGATCACTGGGAACCTGTCCTTGAAGGAATTAATGTCATTCTCAGAGGATGGCAGTTAGCTCTCTCAGAGGCTGTCACAGAGCACGCCTGGCCCCTGATTCTCTCTGGCTTCCTGTCTTGCATGTAATCCATCCTTCTCCCAACCACTCCCTCCACAGTGCTACCTGCTGTGATGATGGGGCCCCCTCATCTTGGACTTCTGGCCTCTAAAACTGGAAGTGACATAAGCCTCTTTTCTTTATATTCAGCCTCATGAACTTTGGGATAGCAGTGAGCACATAGACCAACACACCGCTTTCAAATATGCCTCATTCCCCATTCATAAGATCAGGAGGGTAACAGCTACACTTCTTTCCTGTGAGTTACTGTTCCCAGGGATCAGGCTGAAGAAAACTCTTTCAGGACATGATCCTGACCTGCAGCCCCAAGCGTGAACTGAAACAACATAAAGATAAAGTGAGGAGAAAAACATCAGCCCCACTTTCCCCAGGCAGCAGCGAAATGTCAGGTCTTCTCAGAGGAAGGCAGACCCTGTGTGCAGAGGTGGCACTTTCTTCTGACTTTGGTGGAAACAGAAGCTGGAGGTGGGTATGGTTATCAGCCACTAAACGAATCTAACTGCACCTGGGCCCTCAGCTTTTTCCAAAGCTGAGTGACTGATAGAACTTTTCAAGTCTTGTTTAGTTATTTTGTATTGTGTAGATCCCGTGTCTGGCTAGTGTATAATTGCCCCAAGTTTGGGCTTTTTCTTAGCATAATTACTCCAAGTTTTCATCTTACTTTTATTTCATTTTTCACATGATTAGTGTGTGGCCCATTTTGTTGACTTCTTACGTTCCATACGCATCATTCCAGGTGTCTGCAGGGGTATCAGGTGCTTCCAGAGTATTGCCACTTTCTGTCTTATTTTTTGCTCCTGTCACAGCTTGCCTGCCTACATCTAGGAGCCCAAGACCCTTGCATGAGTGTGTGCTTGGAAGGGGCGGAAACTCATCCCCACGATGAGGAGGGCTGGAGGCCAACAGGAGTCTAAGGGAACTCCGTGGCAATCAGGGCTCTCCCTGTCTCCCCCTGCCCCCCACCCAGTGGCTCCCCTTTCCCTTCCTCTTCGCTCCCTGTCTGCTTACTCCTTCCTCCCCACCCAGGCCTTCCGGGAGGCTCCTCACCTCTGTGTCCCCATAACTGAGGCTTTTGTGTGGAGGTGGCTATAGTGGCAAGGTCATGGCACTGGGGTTTATGGCTCAAGGCCCTTTTTCTGAATGCTTCAGCAGAAGAACACTTGGGAACTGCTTTTCCTACCAAAAGTAGAGAAAAAAGACCCTCTCTACTCAGAGTATGAGGAACCCTCTCATTATGTCGGAGAGTCACTTGATTGGCAATGGTAGAAGAAAATTGTAAGAGATGTTCTGAGCCTCTAGGCCAGTGATGGAAAATCTTTTAGAGCCTTCAGTGATAAAAAATAAAATAAAATGTAATGAAATGAAATAAAAAGCAGAGGGCTGCAGCACACGTCATAGATTCACCACCACTGCTCCAGGCCGAAGTAATGGGCAGAGAGGAGATCAGAATGAGAGGAACACTTACTTGCCTCTTAGCAGACGCAGGTGAGCAACCAAGTGGAGGAGGAGGGGCTGTGTACTCCAGGTTTCTCCTTTCCCTGTCTCCTGCAGCGCATTCTGAGACCTCTGGGGGTCTGGGGCGGGGAGCACCCACAGAGCTACCTAGGCTTCTTCGTACACTTCCCCAAACTCCACCATTAGAGATGCAGGTGGCGTAAGCAGTAAGGGAGGGTTGGGCAGAGTGGTCAGTCCCCCCAGCCACCTTGTGAATTAATCACCAGGGAATTTCTTCTTCATACTTGGCTAAGATATTCAGGCATTGAGGGATGGAAGTTTTCCTCGCTTGAGAGCAGGAAGGAGGCCAGAGTTCGTTTTGGAGGTAAGAAACAGGGAGAAAGCAGGAGTGCTTTGTGCAACTGAAAGGAAAGGCGCATTTGGTGGGGGTAGAGGAGAAAGGAGCCAGCGAGCCCAGCACTGTTCATGAAAATAAAGGAACTCGGCAAACACCTGGCCATTTAAGGGAAAGAGTAAATAAGGGAGGACTGCAGGGTGAATGCCGATTTCCAGTGTTCCCTCTTCCCATAGGTGCATCCTCAGCCGGAAGTTTCTGCCTTCAGCTCTGCTTCGGCCCCATCCCTGCGGCTCTGGGGAGGTGGGGAAGAGCGGTAAGGCTTGGTACCTGGGGGCAGTGTCCAGCCTGTGGACCAGGAAACCATGTGTCAGACCACTCATGAGAAACAGGGTTTAGAGTCGGACTGGAACGAGTGGGACCCACAGACTGGACAGACTGCTGCTTAGTACATTTTGGATTTGTGTTACTTTCTCCCTTAAAACAGATGATGGTAGTGTTTATCCTGAAATTTCCCTGGATAGGAATAGGAGAAAGAGTGCCAGAAATAGTCATCACTATCTTTATTACTGTCCTCGTCACCCTCTATGTTGATGGGACAGAATAGCCAACACCCACCATTTAAAGAAAGAGAGGTTTGTTTTGGCTCACGGTTTGGAAGTTTCAGTCTGTGGCTGGCAGGCTTGTTACAAAGACGGAATGGTGGGGGTGCTCGTGCAGAGGGAAGCTGCTCACACCATGGGGTCCAGGAAGCAGAGAGAGGGGACAGAGGTATACGTGCCAGGTCACACCCACAGTGACCATCTGTAACCAGGCCCAACAGGAAGTCAACTGTGGGGTCCCTGTAATTCAGTCATCTTCCAGAAGCTCTGCCTCTGAGCTCATGAGGCTCTTGGAGACGTCTGTCTCCAAACCATGACAATTATTGACTTGGCAACCCTCTGCTAATCTGTATCACAAAGCTTGTCACCCCTTGGAGATTATAGTAAAATCACAGGATTGAGAAGCCGAACAGAAATGGATGAAAAGCCTGGCATATCTGGTGTCCGGCTTGGGAAAGATCCCCTCACTTCCCTCTGAGATCACTTCAGCAGCCTGTAAGATGCAGTTAATGATACTCACCGCACTGAATCATTGAGGAGTTAGACATTGCCAGAGTCGGTGGGGAAAGGCCAGCCGGTCCTGGCAGGAAGGGGCGGCAACTGGAAGAATGTTCGGTGAAAGACTGATTCCCATGGGGTGGGAAGGGTGACATCTTTCCCCCCATCCAGGGGCTCTTGGCTGACACTTTTAGACCAAAAGATGGGTTGACAAGAGAAAAGCATGACAAACACATTTAATCAAAGTAGTATATGCTACGGGAGGAATGAAGACCCCAGTCCAGGGAAAACTGTCCCTTTTTATGCTTAGAGAAAAATGAGCAGCCACATGGAGATGTGATGGGATAAGGGGTCTAAGCTAACCTAATAGACTGAGGCGCTGCCCCTTCAGATTCTTCCTGGACTCTGTAGCACTCCCTCCTTGCAGGGAACAGGACAGGACCACTTCCAGGATGAGGGTCTTAGGATCTGCTATCAGACCAAGTGGGTCAGAGGATTTCTATTTTAGGACTGGCCACAAGACACAAAGGCAGGAGAAGGTTCTCAGGCTTTATGGTTTCCTTTGGGGGCTTTTGGACTTTGCTTTGTTCTCATTTCCGTGGCCGCCTTGGAGAAAAGGAATTCTAGTTCCTTTGGCCAGCTGCGAGGGAAGTAAAGGACAGCAAGAGTGAAAAGGGGCAGGAGAAGGTCAGAAAGAGAGGTTGTCTCTAAGGTTTCACCATGCAGCGTTTCAGTTCAAAGCACTTGACATACCTCGGTGCCATACTTTGGGATATCGTTTTGTCAGCCCCAATTTACAAAGGTGGCCGCGGTGTGGGAAGCCACAGGGACTATCCCTGCCCCAGACTGCTAACAGTAGGGTCATTCTCTGTAGGCCTGAAGGGGGTGACAAAGGGTATGGCCGGAAACTGCAGACAAAGAAGGCTGCCTAGCAGGTGCCTGTGACCTTTAGTCAAGGAACACAGCCAGTCTGCAGGGCACCAGCAGCAGCAGGAGAGCTAAGAGCAGAATCTCCTTCCCTTCCTCCCCTCCCCCTTTCTAGTCCCCTGCCAGTGTCTCAGGGTCCAGGGCCCCTGGATGTGGCTCTTTTAGGGTGACTGTGGGGACACAGGTGGAAAGGTGAACAGTTGGTGACCCAAGAAGGAGACAGAAGATAGCATCACAGGAAGGGCTCTGGACATGAGAGCCACTGTGATCAGTCACTTCAAGTTCAGTTTAGCGCCTTCCCGGCCCATCCCTGTGTGCTCCTGGAGAGTAGGATTCTTTGTCCACAGGGCAAATAGTATATGCCAGTCTCTGGTTGCTGAACAGTAACTGGATCCTGCAAAAGACACAGAGTACTGACTTGGGAGCAAGCCGAACGTTTGCATCCAATGTAAACTTAAGGTACCGTATGTTCCAAGACCGTAGTGTTAGTCACTGAACTTGCACCCAGCAGGGAAGCATCAGGCCTGTGACAGCTTCCTTCATGTCTAGCTTTCCCTGGGAACTGAGCTTGCATCTAAATACACTCACTCTCCTCCTGCAGAATGGCAGTGTGGCATGTTAAGGGCATTTACAAAGAAACAACAGTAAATTGCTTTGTAATCTCTCCCCAGTGCCATGTGAAGGTTCTCGTTGTCTTCAGCTGTCTTTGAAGTGGTAGGGAAGGTTTTTGCTTGTGGGGGGTGAAAGTCCTGGGTGGATACAACCTCTAACATACTGGTCATAAATCCTAGGGTCCTGGCCCTTGTCTGGAGGAATAATGCACCCTTCACAGGCAACACTGTACTAGTCTGTTCCATTTGCCTGGGTGCAGGCACACAAACACCTGCCAGGCCTTGGAGAAGACATGACAAGGTCACTGCCACCCCTAGAAATGCTCTCCCCACATCTGTCCTTAGGACTTGCTCAACCTGCTCTGTGAAGGTATCAAAACATTCTGGAGTATCAAACGGTTCAAATCCCAATGCAGACCGGATTTTTCTGGCTCCTGGTTTGCTATTTGAAAAGAAGGGTGCAACTGAGAGGTGAATCCTGGGCTAAATCGTGCTGCTGCCAGGCTTGGGCAGCTCTCTGTGCATGTCCTCAGCCTTCAGTGTCTCAGACTAAGGCTGCCGAACCACCCTGTGCCAGGGCCCGGGAATCTGCATCGTGAAGATTTACTGATGCGGGCATGCAGCCTTGTTGTGCAAACAGGATTCCTGAGGTCAAGGCAAACAAAAAATGTGTTTAAGAATCATTTAAGCATAAATCTTTGTATATTTCCTGTTTCATATTATTAGAAACTGCTTACTTCTCATAAAAATATGAACTCCCAGTGAGCTACTTGTACTTACCTTATTTCTGGAATAATAAAGTTTTTCTTACTTTTTTTTTTGTAAAATGATATCTTACTACCAATTGATCTTTAAAACCTTAGCAAGAAGGCAAGTAAAAATAGAAACTTTTTTTGCTTTTCCTCCCTACTATCCAAGATCAAAAAATAGTTGCTTACCCTAAAGTCTTAGTAGAACAATCATCTGATGGATGCGACTTCTGTGACAAACTTGGCGTCCGGTAAAAGATGACCCTTTTCTTTGGCTGTCACCCAGCTGCAGTGGACCGTCCACCCACTGAGCGTCTCTGACACATGGCCTTCTAACGAGCATGCATTTTTGGGTGGTGCCTTCTGCAAAGTAGGCCTTAAATCCATAGTCCAGCAATGCAGCTGGAAAGAGGAATTGCCCGGATACAGATCTGCTTCCCACAGCCCACACTAAAATGCCAAGGTCAGAGGGGCACTCAGTAATCAAAGAAGTGGAAAATCTGCCGTGTGGGTGGGAGGGAACAAGGATCCCGGCTCTCAACTTTCATCATTAGATTCCCATGGTCAGTCTGTTTAACCTTTGCATTTTAGGATAGAAAATTCTCTAAAAATGTGCATGTGGCTGGTCCCCAAAAGTGCTTAGGATGCGACAGGAAGTCTGAGCCTGAAGTATTCTTGCCCTTGAGCCTTCTGGAGTGGAAAAGGTCAAGGTAGGGAGACCACAGATCCAAAGCTTGCTAATCCTGAAACTGGGTTTGTTCTGAGACCCACCAGCCTTCCCTGGCATTTGCCTGGAGGGAGCTGAAGTAGGAGGGCCGCTTGGTATATGGGGCTTCTGGTTCCTGGCCAGGATCTCTGACCATTTAGGCTGTATCCACTTAGTTTGCCCGAGGGCTGTGTTATGAACATGAATATATCACTCAGAACTTAAGACAAACACTATTTTGTGGGGCTTTTAAAAAGTGCTAGAATTGGCCCAGAGTTCTAGGAAATTAAACCAGCCCTGTATGAACCAAGCCTGCCCCCGTGTAAAAGAAAAAAGTTATTCAGTGACACTAAAGTAAGGAAGACATGGCTGGTTTCCCTTGCTAGGGCTGGGGATGTAGCCCAGTAGTTGAGAACTTGACTGGTATTTGTGAATACCAGTCTGGGTTTGCTCTGGGTTTAATTCCCAGCTCCAGAGAAGAGGGGGCCTTTATCCAGGGCCTCTGAGCACAGAAACGGGGTCTGCTGCAGCAGGTCCTTGCAGTGGCAGGGAAGAGGTTGGGCCCAACTCTGATGCAGTGTAGGCACTGGGATTTTAGCAGCCAAGTAGCAGGGTGCAGGGAGGTCAATGGGTAGAAACATCAGGGAGTTTCCTGCTAAACTGACTCATCAGAGTTCTTGCTGAAGATGCTCCAGGGTGAGGGGGCTGCAGGAGGGTGAAGGACCTCTCAGGTGTAGAGGAGGGGGCTCTGGCTAAGCTGACCTAGCAGCGTTCCTTTGCTAGAGGTGAATCTCACAGGGAGGTGCACAGATGCACCTGGGAGAAGCCTGACCACAGTCCGCCCAAGTCAAGGATTTTTGCCCTGTCCCTGAGTGCTTCTGGCCTGTGGCCACTTGTTCCACTTCCTGACCCTTGTCATGTTTGTACCTCCAATGCCTCAGCATTTTAGAGCAGGGCAAAGATGGAGAGAGGTTGCCAGGAGGCTACCCCCACCCCACCCCTTCCTTCGGGATGTTTTCTTGCTGCCTGGAGCTGGCTGCGAA
>PVJX010021795.1:0-31449 GCA_004027295.1 Dolichotis patagonum | reverse complement strand
TGAGATATTATAGTACCCATTGATCATTCTCTGTTATTCGGTTCAGAATGCCGTATAATTCTTTCACTCTTTGAATAGTTTTATAATATTTTGTTATATTTGATATGATTGTATTTGAAACTATGTTCAACTATAGCAGAGAAAGAGATATTGTGATAGCTACTGTTAATGTCTGGTTGTCTTAATGTAAAGTACTGTATTGCCTATGTTGCCCTGTTCTGTTCTGATCTGCTCTGTTCTGCCCTCTTTTGTTTTTTTCTCTTTAAAATAAAATAAAATAAAATAAAAAAATGAAAAATAAAATTGGACTCTCCTGGTCATCATTTCACAATCTTGGGAAACATTTTTCGAAGTTATTCTGTCCTGTTAGTTTACACCGTAACAGCTGAAGACTCAAAGCAAAAAGAAGTCTTCATAGACCTCCGCATGATGAACTTCCGACATAAGCTCACAGTATAACTACCCAATGAGAATAAAAGCTGTAGTTCCTTCAACCATCAAGACTAAGCCATACTTTTAGTTCATATAGTTTAATGCTAAAACTCATTGATGTCCCCACAGATGATGTATCTTCTAATTATGCTTAAGGAGACTTTTGTTTACTTGTGTTCTCATTACTAATCATTTGCTTAATTAAGACTATCTCTGAGGTTTTACACAAATGCAAACTTTGTGCAGTTGAAATATATTCAGAAGCTGTAATCACTCTTCAGTGTATGGCCAAGTAATGAAATAAATCCTCAAACAATTAGCTTTTAAAATAGTCATATGTTCAAAATTTTAAAAGTCTTATGTATTGGGATATAATCTGTAAATGTGCCAGGTTGTAAAAATTAGTGATATTCAGACTTCTGCTGTAAGAAAAAAGTTAAGATATCAAATCTATAATACTTCACATCCATTTGAGAAATAAAGAGACTACAAATAAATGCATAGAATATGTATAAAGTATTGAAACTAATTTCTTTTGCCATACTGGAGATCAAATTTAGGGGCACTCTACCACTGAGCTGCAACCCTAGTCCTTTCCGTTTTGAAGCAGGATATCCTTAAATTGGCCAAGTTGGGCTCAAATTTGCAATCTTCCTTCCTCGGTTTCTAGAGTAGCTAGGATTACAGGCACACCTGGATTCTGCTCATTCTTTATTTACAATTATTCCTGACAGCAATCTGTTTACTTCTGTCACCTTTCCACCGCTTCCTGGGTATTGTCCCCTAAACTCTTCACCTCCTGTAGGTGAACTGCACTGCCTAATTCAGACACGCATTCTGGAGTCGAATCACAGGAACTCTGCTTCTTACCACAATCTTGACCAAGCTATACCGCAATTCCAAGCCTCCACTTCTTTATCAGGTGGAGATAGCAATGGTATCCACCCAAGGAGATATTTGCAAGAAATGGAGAGTGTGCATCATAACCTCGATGCTGGGAAAGCATCTGAAGTTAACGTCATTGCCACTGTAGTGCTGGCAGTTCCTACACAGACTCTCCGTGGCATTGTGTCTTCAATCTCTGCTGGGAATTTTTGCCATCCTCTCTCCTTTACAATATCTATGTTTCTTAGCCCAATGAGCAGAAGACAGCAGGGACAAAGGAACCCACATGGGCCATTCTGTGGTCATCTCATCTACCTGGAGGCACCCACAAGTTATTATGGGTTACCTTAAGCTGTCACAGAATACTGGGGCAATAGCTTTCAAGGTGGATCTAAACCTGGTTCTGCCCAGTGCCTCTACAGCCTATCATGGGTCCCTAGACTAGGGTTGTGGCTTTCAAGTAGTCTCACAGCAATTTGTCCAGCCTATTACATGACCATAGTAGGACAAAATTACATTGGTTTGTTGCCCCATTTTTTAATAAATTTAAACATATTGTCTAATTTATACATGTTGTTATAGAATTATATATAAATTATTGAATAAGAATATTCCTAATGTATATTTTTGTACCATTCCTTCTCATTAATCTTTAGCATGTTTTAATAGATGAGTGAAAGACTGAAGACACTTCTGGTATACGGCATGAGGCTTTATATATGTATACGTTGTGCAATGATTAAATTCAGCTCATTAACATATCCATCACCTCACATACTTACCATTTTTGGTAACAAGAACATTGAAAATATTTTAGCCATTTTCATGTATGCAATGCATTACTCTCTTTTAAAGTCCATTTGGGAGAATGAGCTTTGCCTCCTATACAGAAGACCTCCGCAAGCCCAGGATTGTCAAGGAATCTGTAACAAAACGCTGTCACGGAAAGCAGTACCTTCTTTTCAAATCCATTAAAATGAAACCTGGTAATGTGTTTGTCTGACTTAATTACTCCATGCTTTCTACCTGTAGGCAGTTACCTGCAATGCTTTTCTCTGAAGAAGAAGAAAAATATTTTCTAACTATAATTGGCAGTGATTGCTTATTCACCCTGCAATCTTTGGCTTTTCCTGCCCTCAATGACTACTCTTGGCCCCAGCAGAATTCATCCCTCTCTTCAACATTCATTTCACAATACTAGTGACATATTTAGCACAACTTACCTCTTGTGTCCCTTATTTAAGAATAAGCCCCTTGAGGACAAGGACCTATCATGTAGGCTGAGTCACTTTGAACCTTCCTGCCCAGCACAACATGTCACAGGACATGTTCTGCACCTACTGGCTAAACAATTGAACTAGATTAATGAGCAGTTCCAGCAGTGCTTTCTTCTCAGCTCCCCAAGCAAACCTCATTACAAATAAGCAGTATCTAGGGGGAGGGGAGGCCTAGATTCATTCAGGCTGTAATCACGAATAGTTAAAATTGCCTTTCAAACTCCCCAAAATCTCCCATGAAGCTTACTATACATGATTTTGTAGATAAAACCCTATTTTATAATATAAGGATAGAAACTTATAAAGTTATACTACCATACAACGTATGATGGAGGTTAAATAAGAATTGTGTTTAAATTCTGTAAAAGCTTAAGGAGTGCCTAGTATGCATCAGGCACTGTACTAGGTGACTACGTGTGCTTTGCTTCACAATCCTAAGAGAATTATTATCCTCATTTTACAGAGATTAATTAACTAGCATAAGGTGACCTGTGTAATCTGGGCAAAGCCAAGATTCAAACACTGGTTTCATTGAACTTCTACATCCCACTCTCGTGACCATTGTACTATTCTTCTCCATTCTAAAGACTTTGATTTAAATAACATTTAATGAGAGTTACTGATTAGTAATTACTGAACAGAAAAGCTGGGAGTAAGAGCAAGGATAGGAAAATTAATAATGAAGGTGATCAATTTGACTAGAATAAGAAGGCATTACAGTCAGATCAAAAGTAAGAACAATGACAGAAAATATAACTACATAAGATGACAGTCGACTTAAACTAATTGCCCACAATGCTGAGAGTCATTCAGTGTGTCAGCCTGTGCACACACGGATGGTGTGTGTGTGTCTAGTGTATTAAAAAGCACAAAAGTAAATTAAATATATGTAAAATAGTAAGGGATGTTGGAGCAGCTAAATTGTATCTGCTTATTTTATGTCTCATTGTGATAGAAAAACAGGAGGTAGAATCCATCAAGACAGAGAGGAAGGCATCAAGACATGTTACTAATATACTTTATATTCAGACAAGGAAGAGCCATCCGGATCTGAAAGCCAGACCTCTAGGACCCTTTCTGCTTCTCACAAAGCTAATTCTGTGACCTCATGCACAACCCAGAAGCTCAGGTTACTCATCTGTGAAGTTGGGATAAATTAAAAGATGAGGGTGTTTTGTCAACAGCCAGATGCTTCCTTTCTCATGTGCATCTCCAGTGGTCCTATCGCAGGAACCACAGTCCATGGCAAAGCAGAGGGACAGCAGCCCAGCTTCCTCGGCCACAGCTCACCTGCATGAAATAGATGCAGGTATAATTGAGTTTCCCAGGAATAGAATGTTGACTGGGAGCTGGTGAACTTGCTAAGATGACTCACATGCAAATCATGACAACTCTCCATATCAACACAAGAAATGAACTAAAATGGGTCCCAGCTGCTGGAGGTCACAATGTCACATGAACTAGAGGAACAAGCACTCTCCTGGAAACAGCATTGATTCAGGGGTACCAGTTTGCTGTGGCTTGCACAAAACTAGGTTAATTTTCTTTTTTAGTTCTATATCTATAAAATCAAAGGATTCTTTTATGTATTTTATTTTTGCTGACTGTTCACCTAGCACACATTTAAAACAGTGTATACTATTATCTGGTGGCAGAGAGTCCCGAAAATGCATGTGAAAACACAGAGGCATTATTATTATGGGTAGTTTGACAGGTAATGTTTCCAGAACATTTTCAACATTTGCAGATATAAAAAAATAAATTCTGTGTGGCAGAGGGAACACATCATCATAGTAGAGAATCAGTGGAAAATATGGAGATTTTCACTGGCAGTGACCATAGAAGACACTGGCTAAGGTGCCTCATTCAGACACACAGAGCAGGGGACAAAAGATGGTCAAGTTCAGAGCCTGGTAGAAAAGAAAAGGAGAAGAAGAGAGGAGAAGGAAGGAAAAGAGAAGAGAAAAGGAGAGGACAGGAGAGGAAAGGAGAGGAGAGGAGAGGAGAGGAGAGGAGGGGAGGGGAGGGGAGAGGAGAGGAGAGGAGAGGAGAGGAGAGGAGAGGAGAAGAGAAGAGAAGAGAAGAGAAGAGAAGAGAAGAGAAGAGAAGAGAAGAGAAGAGAAGAGAAGAGAAGAGAAGAGAAAGAAGAGAAAAAAGAACCCCAATTGTGCTTCCACAGAAGATACTGAACATTTCAACACTGCCTTGTCACTTCATGGAACCTTTTTAGAGCTGAGCAAATTAAATTATCAAAAAGTCCAATTCCCTTAATTAATAGATAAGGAAATGGAACCAGAAAAAATGAAGTGACCCAAAGGACCGACAGCTGAACTGTGCTCCTCAGCCTGCAACAGAAGTTTAATGTTCTTCGAGAACTGGGTATCATTTTACTATACTACATTGGTAAGCGAAGATCATTCCCTAACCCAAGAAGACAGTTATAACAGAGAGAGAGAGAGAGAGAGACAGAGAAAGAGAGAGATAAAGAGGTCTAAAACTATTACTGCAGTCACATAAATCATCTAGTAGATAACTACAGAAAAGTTTTAAATTACCTCCCTTTAAAAAAATCACTTAGAAAAAAATAAAAATAGATGATTTTATTATATGAAAAGCAGGAGGTTTATAGGAAGCTTTTGACAGGAAAGAATAAAAACATATTCTTTAATAAATGCCACTGCTAAACTGTGTTTAAAACAAAACAAATTGGGATAGTGAAAGACTGAAATGTGATAGGTAAGTGCTCTATTATATAGCTATACCTCAGGTTTCTCTCTCTCTCTCTGTCTCTCTCTCTCTGTTTCTGTCTCTGTCTCTGTCTCTCTCACTTTCTCTCAAATGCTAGAAACTGAACCCAAGGATTTTGCGCTAAGTCATATCCCCAGCCCTTTTATGGTTTTTCTTTTCTTTTTTCTTTCTTAAGCCTCACGTGCTCATAGGTAGGACTTTGCAGAGACCACTGGATCACAAGTGTGTAACACACACACCAGTGAATTATATCACTGCTCAGTTTACAGTTCAATGTGATGCTGGGAAGTGAAGCTTGATTTGAGGAATGGGACACTGGGGTCATGGCCTAAAAGGGTGTATCTCTTTCCCTCTTCTCTTGGTTTCTCTCTGCTTCTAGCCTCCATGCCATGTTTCTCCTCTCCCATTCTTTCCCTCATCCCTCTGCCATGCCATCCTGCCTTGGAAGCAGCTGACTATGAACAGACACTCCTACAACAGTTAGCCAAAATACATCTATCCTCCTTTAAGTTTTCGGTGTTAGATATTGCATCTTACCAAGGAGAAAGTAACTAAGACAGAAACTTTCTCTCTAAATTACCTAGGCTAGGCTCAAATTTACAATTCTCCTGCCTCAGCCTCCTAGGTCATTTGCATCACAAGTATGTACTGTCATACCCATACTGGAATCTGGTTTCATACTCCATCAGAGTTCATTTGAGATGCACCTTGGAGAAACTGTGATAGTGAAAATGAAAACTGCAAAGAAAGAGAAGATGCTCAAAAGCTCAGAAACAAACTGGAATGTAAATCTAGTGCCACTGGTGAAAATCAGGAAGAAAGACAGAGTGACAATCTACCAGCCTTGATCATGGCCCTATTGCCTGCTGGCCAGTCAGTATGCAGACAGCAGACCACTTCCAGTCCTCTTTGTTCCAAGCAGTCATGTCAGATGCACAAGGGTCCTCTTGTCTGAGGGAACTCAGAGCACAGGCTCCTGTGACCATATCCCGGCTCTGCCACTTCTGCTGTAGAACTTGAGGCAAATTGCCTCCATTTCCTCAACTGTGCAATGAAGATAATGACATTGGATAAACTACTTGAGCAGGAGTTGGCATTAGAAAATATCAATTAATGATAGTTATGAGCACTGGCTACTGCACAATTCTGAGCATTTCTCTTCCAAACAATAACCAGTCACAGTTCTTAAATCAGACATTAATTAAATTGCACAATAAGGATACAATTGTACTTAGTGAGACTGAACATAGACAATGAATTAAAGGATTCTTTCTGCACATAAACCTATACTTTTAAGGGTTGAATCATGAGTCCTGCTTCCTCTTGGCAAAGACAAGTCACTCATCTCACACCATCACTCCCCATGTGCATTGGTGGGGGAGTCATCTTGGCAGACTGATGAGGACATCTTTAGGCAGAGGCTCTGTGCCCACAGAGGAACTTCCACAAAAATCTCTGTCCCAAACCAACAAGACCAATTAATTGTCTTTATGGTAAATGCTTATGCTTTCCCTCACTGCTTTCTGCTGTCATAATCCCTTCCTTAGGCTGCCGCCAATAACTCCCATGACAATGTCAGAGAAGATGGATTGGTCCTAAGCATCTCAATCTCCCACCCCAAGGGAGAAAATCTTGGAGGGAGAGGGGAAGGATTGAGACTTCTGGGTTTCCCAGAAGCCAGCAAGACTTTATGGTGAGAGTAGGGACCCCTTCCAGATGCTGCTAGGTGCAGAACTCCAGGAAGAAACAGCTTCCTGCAGCACCCTGGGGGAACAGGGCCAAAAAGACCAGCCGTGAAGGCCTGGCTCCTGCCTCAGACTCAGCACAAAAGTGTAGGAAACTGCCTCTCCTCATGGGACCAAGAAACAAATCTGGAAAGGCTTCCCTGACCTCCTCCCATGTGTTGATATTGCTTTCTAGCTGCCTTGGACCCCCAAATATCTGGAATCATTCATCCACGTTAGGTACAGAACCAGATCCTGAGATCAACACAACAAAAACAATACTTGTGCTCTTGGAGCTTACAGTCCAGTTTGGGGTAGGTATGAGGAGGCAGGTAATTATAATGAGAGGTCCTAAGTGCCACAATGAATTGAGCAGACTTAGGGATTCAGGGAAGGCTTCCAGAAGGAGGTGATTGCTAAGCTGAGATTGAAAACAGTGAATGAATTTGGCCAGTCACGAATTTCTGACTCTCTCTGGTTTAATCCATACCCCTGACTCCTTTCACATTATTTGGGGAGGCAAGAGCTGGAACATTCGTAGGGAATTTTGCAAGAAGAAGATGACCCAGGGGACTTCCCTGTGCCTTCACTGTTCAATGATTCTTCTCCTTCCCCTCCTGCAAGTAAATCACCTGGGGCTGAGACAAGAGAGCTGGGTTATGCTTACTTCTCATCGAGGACAGTCCACTGTCTGGACTCCAACTCTTGCTTGCCCAAATAATGTGAAAGGGGTCAGGGGTACAGATTAAGCCAGAGTGAGTCAGAAATTCATGAGCTGGCCAAATTCATTCATTCAAAAGACAAGCTGACCACATGCAGAGCGCGTCCTGATCAGGCTCAGTTCCCCTTACAGCCCCTTGTGGTTCCTTGTGCCTGTGACAGCCCATCAGCCCCCTTGTGTCCCCATACCACAGAGACCCAAACTCCCCACATGAAGTCCCAGATGTGTCCTATTTTAGACTGTGGTATAAGAAAGTGAAAGGGGATAAATACACTTCACACCATGCGGGACCCAGATTTTGGCTGCTCCAAACCCTTGTCTTGGGTCAGCTCGAAACTCTTCTTAGGCCTTTACATCTATAATACACACAGAGCTGTGGCTCTCTTACAAACTGAATAGCTAGGGGCTTTGACATACAAAGTGAGTAACCAAAGACCACACAGCTGGTAAGAGACAAGCTGAACTCAAACACAACTCCCTCTCCCTTTGGTTCCTGCCATTTGAGCTAGAGGTGATCCATTTAGTACTGTAGCAATTCATTTCAAAGGTGGAAACTTACAAAGGTTGTGGTTTTAAAAGCAAAAAGTGCATGTTCTGTATTCACACATTCAATTATAAAAGCAATTATATTTTTTTCAGATTCTTAGGAGTTTATGAAGTAGAGGTAGAAAAATACTAAAGAATAGCAGAGGAGAAAATCAAAACATTTGATTGATACTTACTAATAGCTATAATTGCCCCCCCATGCTTAGCACATCTTTGACATTCAGTAGATTTTGTCAGATGAATGAATCCAGTAAGTATATGCTGCCGTGTATGGGCACCTCCCAAAACAAGGTACTTACATTTCACTCTATTCTTTTATCTGGTGCTGCTTAAACTTAAAGGACCAGCTACACATGATCAGCAAATTGAAATGTATGACACAAGAAATCAAATATTCTTTCTAATTACAAATATGTTTTCATTCTCAATGATCACTTTTTTGGTCTATAGTCAATGCAGAACTTGTTAAATGAAAAATTATCTCATTTGCTTGAGGCTTAAGTGTAGGCTAACAAACAAATTTACTATTTGTTCTTCCCTGTCAAATGTCAGCATTTGATCTTTAGTTCTGAGGTCTATTATAATTTGTAGTGTGAGTGATCTGTGTGTGTGTGGATATGTGTGTGAGAGTGTCAACATACACAGTGCACAGATTCATGACAGAAACACATGCAAAAGCGTAGAGCACATTTTTTAATTCTGGGATCCGTGTAGTACCATATCCTTATACAACTACTGAGATGAAAGATACATTCACTAAAATTTGTACAGTTTCTCCGTAGGAGAAAGCTCCGCAAGCAGCATGAAAAGTTACAGCAGCTGCTGAAAAGGAAGCTGCTGGGGCTGGGAACACCCTAAAACTAGACCAGTGTCTACAGATATAATGCCATTAATGAAAATCCATTGTGCTAACCTTAGACATCTGAGATTCATTTTGAAAAAGTGCTTTTTATGCTTGTCCACTGACTAATCTATATCTCCAAGGTCTTGTTTAATTCTTGGTGAAAGGAAAGCAAAAATGGGTCACTCTTCCACTAGCCCGCAGCTCTGCAACTGTTAGCCATTTTGTCTCATTAAGAATACAAGCGTCAGGGCCAGAGATATAGCTCAGTGGTGCAGCGCCTGCCTGGCAAGTATGAAGCCCGGAGTTTGATTCCTACACCAACCCATGTAGGCATTAGCCAGGCATGGTGGCATACACCTCTAATCCCAGGATTTGGGAGGATAAGACAGGAAGATTGCTGCAAGTTCAAGGCTAGCCTACACTATAGAGAGCCTGTCTCAAAAAAAAAAAAAAAAAATGCAGATCTTAGAGCTACCTGAGGAAAAAACTGGAGTATTCCAGGTCATAACACATAACATATCACAGGTTTAAAAGAAATACACATCAACAGGAAAGCCAAAAAGTTAGACCAGGTTTCATTGTTTATTTTTCCTTTATTGGCAACTAAAATTCATCTTGTACTTAGGAACATTTTGAAATTTGTCCCTGTAATGTTTTCAATTAGCTTTCTTGCATCAAGGGAAAAACAACTCTTGGAGTTAGAACTAAGGTAGTCCCAGAGACAAATATGATTAATGGGATAATCTTGTAGATTACAATAGTTAGAGGGAGTTCCTGCCATTCCTGGCTCTCCAAGGACTGGGACTAGTCACTCCAATACAAACAGCTGCACATTCCTCAATACCATTATTATCCAACACAAGGCCCTGTTCAGCATGTTAAAATTCCTATAATATCTACGTTTGGCAATTTCCTGTTGCGCAACTTCAGTTTCAGAAGTTAAAGCTTCAAGTTCTTTGTGATTACTTGGTAGAGTTTACAAACAGAATTGATTCTTTTAAAACACCATTAAAGGTTGCTCAGTGAGAAACCAAACAAAGAGTGCCTCAACAAGCAAAACAGCTTTTATGTGGCACATTGAAAACATAAAGGGCAGTCCTTTCATCTGCCCGTCAGGCTCCGAGGATATCCCTGAGGGGCAGGTGCATGTTTTTGTTCCAGTTTTACAGCCATGGAGAAGTTAAGAGACTTGCCTAGGGCTTGACTGAACTGATGCTGTAGTTAGGATTAATCGTACAGGCTCCACTGTCCCCAAAGCTCCTACCCTGACACTGGGGAAACCCTCTCCTTCTAAGACAATTACTCAGCCCCACAAAAACATCCAATGAGGAAGGTACAACTCTTTTCCCATGTCTCCAAAACTGATGCAAGCTACAGTGCCATTGGATAAGTTTGATTATAACCTTTATTTTCACTCTATGGTAGAGATAAAGACAACACTTCAAGAATCCTTAATAAACTTCTGGACAACTTACAATTCTGCTTTACATGGGTCTCATTCAATTTCTCAAAGTAGGGTATTTTCCTTGTTAATAAGATTTTGGGGATACATCTCTAAGCAAGCACCCTTCCTTGTTTAATATGTTGAATCTTTCCATATTTTTACTAAGTGCCTGAAAGTTTTTAGCCTCTTGACATTCTCTGAAAATTGTCTCAAATGACCAAAACACAAAGCTTTCTCTAAGCAATATTGTAAACAAAAGGAAATTTTTATTTAGTGCCCTTCGCCCTCCAGGTTGTGCCACATGCCTCACAAAAGCTTCAGCAATTCCTTCCCATCTGAAAGCCTACGTCTTGAATTAGTTTTTCTAATAAAACCAGAAAAAAATTGAGTGCTACATACTAAGATATGAATAGCTGATGGAAGCTTAAGATTCAAAGCTTTAAACTATAGAGAAGATGTTTCTCGGGGGAAAGTTCACATATGTAACAGGTAGAGGGAGATGTGAATGGTGTGACGGAGAGAATAGTTTCTGGACTCCTGTAATCTACATTGCAGTGGCCCCTAAACTTTCAAAGTTACCAGCATCACCTAGGGATTTTCTAATACACAGATGGCTGGCTCCAGCCATGGAGTTTCTGATTCAGTACATGCAGGGTAAAGCCCAATAATTTGCATATTTAACAATCCTCTGAATGATACTGCTAACCGGAGGACCACACTCAGCACTATGTGATCTATGCACATTGAAAAAAAAAAATTCATGATGCCTAGCATCAAACAATTGACTTTCAAAGAAAGCTTTAGTCTCTCAACCCAAAGTGGTAAGATGACCTAAATGAAGATGGGTGGGTGGAATGGAGATTTTGACTAAGTGGTCTTGCTTTGAGATTCCTTCTGAGCCAGGCCAACCAGGAAAGGAGATACCTAAGCTGGGGGCAGTTTATCAAGGACACCTTTCCCGAGTGTTTAGATTTGAGGATTGTTAGCCAGCACTCTAATTGACCTCAGCTGTCACAATGGTACACAATGAGATGTCACTCTGTACCCAGGGACCAACCATCAGGGGTTTATAGATCAATATCCACACCTTGAACTGCACTTGAAAGTAAATTAAAAGCCAGCGCAGACTTCACGGTGCACAAGCCAGAGTGTAAGCAATGATTTGCAAAAATTCTTTAATTAGAGTCAACAGGAGATGTGTCTTGCTTTCTTTCTTCCGTTCTACACAGCATGCTAGTGATTTTCTTTTTCTTCCAGACATCCCAGCTGTTTGTCGAGGGGGTGCGGAGTGGCACAACATTGACAATCTAAAAACCTGCACTTTTACAAATGTGTTATAACCTATACCACACAAAAATGTGAGTCAACTTATATACCTTCAATCCTAAATAAAGAAAAAGTTTCTAAAATCCAACTAGTTTCCAACCTAGATATTTCTGACATCATTCAACATCAATATAATAAGTGTATGTGTGCACATGTGTTAAAGAAAATATACAGACTGCTTTCTTAACTCTCATCTGCAAAAAAAATGAAAAGTATATTTCTTCCATGTGAAAGTGAAAAAACTGAAGAAATGTGAGGTTAACTTTCCAAATCTATAGCGCTTCCTTTAGTACAAAATACTGTATCTCTAAATTTATTTTTTAATCTTCCCTAGAGTTGGGATACACACCATGAGGTTTTCTGATTTGGAAGAACCTAGATTCTCTCCAAATGTAGCTTCACCCTTCAACAGAAAACTTCCTAAGAACCTTGAAAGTCAGCACTAATTTTTATTATAGTTATAGTCAGCTATAACTTTTGTTTAACTACACAACATAGGATTTTGAATGAATGTAGATTTCTTTATTATTTGTTTTTCTCTTTCATTCCAGCTACGTCAGTTCTGGTTTCAGCCTTCTAATACCATGTGGGCAATCATTTTCTAAGTCAACTGAAAAGCCTTTTAGGTTAAGTAGTAATCAGACTATAATGGTCTGGAGGAGGAAAGACAACATGACACTTCTCTAAAAGTTGGCTTCCCTGTTTCTAAAACTCAAGTGCATTTTAGGTGTCTAAATATCAAGGACAGTTTAAGTGCCTTTAATATTCAAAATTATGCAATTGGGTGAAAAGTAGATAAATTCCTTTTTATATATTGTTCATATTTTGAAAAATGCATAACCACCATTTTCTAAGTTGGAAAATGTGCAAAAATGAATTGATATATTAGTGTGCTGTAGATTAAAAGGTTTAAGTTTACTGAGTATCTTTAGATACATAAATAAATCAAAATCACCACCAAGTTATTTTTGTAAAAGACAAAAAATCCTTAAATGGGATCTTTTCTTCCTCACCAGCTTCCTTAATCTAACATTCATTTCCTTTTTGATGGCTATAAGCAGGATTTGATATGATTTAAATTCCCTGTCTTACCAAAATAGTCACATTAGCAGTATCATGGAAGTTAGGAACCTGATCTCATTTAACCAAACAAGTCACTGAAAACCCACTGTAGGCCCCAAATTATGCAAACAGAAATAATTTAGAATTTATGGAAAATTCAAAGCTATTTAGAGAAACAAGATTAATACAAAGACTGGAGAATTATGAGTGATATTTAATTAGGTACTACATTGTGAAATGCTGATTGGTTTTTTTTTAATTTTTTAAAAATTTTATTTATTTATTTATTTATTTATTTACTTACTTATTTATTTATTTATTTATTATATTTTTTGGTACAGGGGCTCGAACTCACAACCTTGCGCTTACCAGGCAAGTGCTTGAGCCTATGAGCTAAAACCTTGGCCCTGAAATGCTGATTGAAAAAAAAAAGCAGTGAGAATTTAATCTTATAAAAATTCCAGATGTTTGTATCAAGAATCCTGATTCAGAATTTCTCTATCACACTGTGCTGAAAATGAATGAACAGCACCTCCTCGGGGTGGAAAGGGGACAGGTTTGGCACCCCAAGCATTAAAATGTGTGCACATGGCCAAATTCTTTAACTTCTCTAAGCCTCAATATTTTGACCTACAAAATAGAGATCAAAATACTTACCTCATGATGTAGCGAGGCTTGAGTAACCCTCCTAAAACACACAGTGCAGAGTTTAAAATGGAATGTAAAGTAAGCCGTAGTTATTGTCATTATTATAACATGACCCAAACCTTCTCAGCACTCACCCTGACTCACTCTGGGCAAAGAATAATTTACCTCCCCATTTGCTGTGGGGGTCAGAAGTAACAACTTCCAACTTTCTCTTCTCCTAAATTATTTCTGTCTGGGGTTTTACATAGAAAGGGTTTGATGCTTTTGTCCCCTCACTCCTGTCTCTATTCCTCTCTTCTGCTAGATTCAGAACCTCTCTGCAGTGTTGCCATTCAGAGTAAGCATTCTGTCTTTGAAGGAAACACAACCTCTGACACTGAAATGGGATCATCTAAACTTCCAAGGTGCTTGTGTACCTCATCTCACCATTTTGTTCTAAAATCTTGTAAGATCAGCAAGACCAGTAGTCATTTCCTCATCTGTAAAGCAATGACAAGAAGGCATACGGAGGTTTCCAACGTGTCACAATGTGAGACTTTAGCAGAGGCTGGATGACCACCCAGCTCACGCTCACAGTTCGGTATGATTTCCACTGAAATGCTGCATGGAGAACTCATCGTGCCATTTCATTACCTTCCCAGGAAAACCTCCAGATCATGACCTGACATTGTGAGGAACATAATGAGATAGTTGGCACCCACTCATTTAAGTGTCTATGGAGTGCTATGTGTCAAACACTTTTCTAGGCGCCAAACATGGCAGTAAAAAATAAAAATAATTTCCATCTTTACAAAGTTCACGTTCTACTGGGAGAGACAGACAATAAGGAAATATGTAAAATATTTACATATGTAGGAAAAGAGGGAGCAAGATCAGGCAGTGCAGAGGGAGAGGAGTAGGAGGGTGGTGAGTCTGAGATAAGGAGAAGGATGTTTCAATTTTAGGTGAGGTAGCCAGGAAGATGGCGATGAAAAGGTGACATTCGAATGAATATTGAAGGAGGTGAAGGAACTAGATAGCAGGACATCTGGAGGAAGAAATCTCTTGGGAAATCCATAGCGAGCATAAAACAGAGCTGAAAATGTTGCTGAACTGACTGAGTAACAGCAGGCCAGTCCATGTGGCTCAACTGGCTAAACTGAGAGCTGAAAAAAGGAATAGGAGAGTTGGGTGTGGCAGTGCATGCCTGTAATCTCAGAACTCAGGAGGCTGAGGCAGGAGGATTGCTACGAGTTTGAGGCCAGCCTGGGCTACATAGTGAGTTCAAGCAAGCTTGAATTACAGAGTAAGATCCTGCTCAAAAATAAAATAAAATAATAAAACAAGAGTCAGAGGAGTCAGGAACAAGGCCCAAACCAGATCAGGTACGGTTCTGGGAATCATTGTAAAGAATTTGCTTTTGCTCTGAGTGAAATGCAAAGCCACTTAAGGAGCTAGAGCAGTGCAGTGTTAAATGACTTTGAGAGCTGCCTCCTTGAGTATAGACTCAAGGGGGAGAGGTAAGATACAGTGGAAGGGGGTAGGAAAATGTGAAAGCATGGAGGGGCTAGGGTAAGGTGGAAGCAATGAGACAATGAAAGGCCACTGTAATCAACCAGGTGCTTGATAAATAGTGGGTCCCCTCAACCCACACCTATTCCATGAGGAGCCATGGTTAACTCATGCAGTGCTAAGAATGACATCAAGGCCAAGAACTCTGAGCACATCTTTGCCCCAGTGGGTGAGAAGCCAGTCTGAGCCTACACACATTCAGAAGTCACTGGCCGGTTCCTACATGTCAGTATTCTTAGATCTAATCATTTGAAAAGTTACTCAGGTTAAAATGTTTCTTTGCTGTGAACTAGACTATTGTGACATTGAGAATGACATTTAGCTTTCTGTACTGAGCAGAAGGTTGGTGTTGGTGGCAATATTCATCCGTGAGTTCTTTTAGTGGGGAAATGGACAAATATTTAGCAAGTGAAATTTGTTTTAAAGACCTAATGTTTCAAAACATGGGGAGAGGAAGAGGCATTTATCATATTCGGTCTTCGGTGGTAAAATATTAAGAGTCACCGAAGTAGGTGATGGCAACATATCTCAGTTTACTCCAACACTGGCATCTCTTTCTTGATTCCATGAAGGGAAAAGAAAAAGTGTGTAACAGAGCACTGCAAACCTGTCTCCACCTCTATTACAGTGACAGGAAGCTGCCTGTCAGGAAAATTCACTCCAGGCCTCAGTTTCCTCATCTGCAGATTTAAGAGATTGGTGAAAAATCAATGTAATTTACCATTAATCACCTGAGCTCTAAGCATCCATATGGTACTGAGGGGGGTCTTTGTTAAAGAAAAATAGAGGAGAATGGCTTCATTTAACATCTGGTTGAGAATCCAGGTAAACAGTCCAGAACTTAATTCTTTTGCACATCTAGGAAATATGAGTACGTGCAAATTCTTTCACTCTTGGCATCAGGAAAAAAAAATATCAAACTCATCTCAAAGTCTAACCATCTGATATATTACCAAACTCCTAAGTTTAAAAAAATGTTAAAAGACCCAGCTTTTACTGAATGCATTTGGGTAGATTTTATTAAACCATACCCCTGATATCCTTTAGACTCATGCACTATACCTCAAGGTCTTGGGTAGGCTTAGGGCATATCACATCTGTAGACCTCTTCTCAAGTGCAGAAAGTATGTGAAAATATTTTGTTATGCTTTTATCAATCTCTGCAGTTCACTTCAAAAGCCAGCCATACTCTGGTGCTTATCATCTTGGCAGAAAAGGAAACTCTTAGGAGGTCAAACAAGGGCCCATTTCCTCCCTCTAGGCCAGCTGGGACCTTCCATTCCCAGAAGTTTTGTTCCTTTAGTTTAGCCTGAAGTCTTTGTGCTCTGAAAAATGCAACATACTGAGAATATTTTCACTTAAATTATTCTCAGAGTGATCTATTTATTTATTATTTTTTGCACTGAGGATTGAACCTAGGGCCTTCAACAAAGCTACATCCCCAGTTCTTTTTTATTTTGATATAAGGTTTTTCTAAGTCACAAGTTACCCAGGCTGGGATCAGACTTGGAATCCTCCTGCCTCAGCCTCCCAGTGCTGGGATTGTGGGCCTGTGCTTCCATGTCCAGCTTTTAGATGGACATTTTGAGGACTGAGTTGAGGTCAACTCTTGATTAGCACAGCTGGGACACATAGACATGTCCCATTGGAAGGGAAGAGCTGTGCCCCGGAGTGTAGATCATTTGGGAATGCTCTTCAGAAGGTGTGAGGGAAGCTCCCAAGTTAAATGTTCTCTCCTTACCAGTTTTTCCCACAAATCCACACCCCATCACAATCTCCCTACCCAGCTTCTCACAGAACCCTGCATCCCTTAATTTAAGTCAGTTAAAACATTGCGCTTGTGTTTAGCCAAGGATATATTTCTATTTTTTTCTGCTTTCTTCTTTATAGATTGAATGATTGTCACACAAAGTAGAGAATTACAGATTTGACAGTGTTAGAGGCCACTTTGTCCAAATTTCAACCCCAAGTAGAGAATCTGCCTAGGACTTATCTTTCCACTGGGGCCACTCTATTGACATTTGAATCTTTCCAGTAACAAGGTTTCCGTTGCTTCATCAGGACTGTGTTCAATGATGGACTAGTTTACTTTAGGAAGTTCTTCTTCCCATTGAGTCAAATTCTGTCCTACCTTTAATCCATCACATCTAGTCTCCCAGAATCTCAAGGTTTAAATACAAACATTCTCACCTGACTGTCAAAGTTTTCCTTCACTTTTCCTGTTTTTTTGTTTGTTTGTTTGTTTTTTTCAGAAAACTTCTACGGAGTCTTAGCGGCCTCATGTTTGACATGTCCATGCCTATTTCAAAAGTAAAGGTGGTCTAGGTAGCCTGTGATAAGGGTTGTGAGGAAGAGGTTGTATATTATCTAATAACTATATACTATAACTATATACTAAGACCTTTGTATATCTCTTATATTCTACGCAACCCATGACATTCTCTGGTGAAGTAATCCTTATGCTTAGTGGGTTCATTTCTCAGCATCTGAGAACTCACTGAAGTTTCTAGTATCTTACTTAAAATTAAATCATAATGACTACTTTGACACAAAACCCCAAAAGAAATAGCTTCCTATCCAAGTTAACTACAAAATCAGGAAAAAGTTGTTTCTGTAATAAGCTGTACCCAGTATTGTCTACTGTATTTAACCAGGCTCTTCATGACATCTAGTGGTCAAATCTGGAAAAGTTTCCCAAACTGAAAGCTGCTGAGAAGCTAGAGAGAGGAGAAAACAAACCTTAATCCTATTCGATATTTACTCTTTCAATATTGGAGTTTTTCAAATTGTAAATTAAATTTATTTTTCAATCCATTATAATTATATATTCATATTTATTTTAGGCATCTTCGATCTTTTATATTTGGGCTTTCTTTTAAATCAATGACTTTTTCACAGATACCAGAGAGAAACACCACCTCCTTTTAGAAAAAGAAGCATTTTAGAAGTGCATAAACAACTATATTTTGATCTAGAAACATACCACAATTTTTTTGCATAAATATGTTCATCTTCAAATGTGGTTTCTAGATTTTTCAATTACTGTGAAAGCTGAATCATTTATAGTTAACCTTGAATGTATTGTTATTCACAATTAGAAGTAGATAAATTTCACAGGCAGAGAAGCTGACAAGTCTTTAAGACTTCACACTTAGTTTTACAGGAAGAGCTGAAGTTAATTAGAAGTGATTATACATACACTGCGTGCGTGCGTGCGTGTGTGTGTGTGTGTGTGTGTGTGTTGTTGTTGTTGTTGTTGTTGCACACAGACACCAGAAAGGCCCTGGGAAGGTTGCAGGTTTTTTTTTTTAGGTTTTAAAAATAAACATAATCTCCTTCCCATGTGTTGCTATAAGCCCAGTAAATCTAGGAAGCTCAGCAGGGTTGAACAAGGTCATTTCTTGTCAGGACTCCAAGGGGGAGCAGGAAGCAACCCTGTGTATCAGATGCTGGCATCCTAATCCCTGCTCAGCACGAGCTTCCCAGGCATGTGGGACAGTGATGCCAGCGCCGACACACTGGCAGACTGAAGCTCTGACGCCAGCCATGGTCCACCCCAGCGCCGCGGCTCTCTACCTACAGTGCCCTGCACGGTGGAAATATATCCTTACCCACATAGTAATGGCAGAGTTCCAAATGAGATTGCTCACATCTTGGTCCTGATAAATAGGGAAGTAGTCATACAAACATATATCTAATCATATCTCAAAATCCAGAAAGCTTTATTGATTTATTTCTATTGAATTTAACTGTATATATGTAAGTATATTTTGTTAAATTTAATATACATAATAAAGGGATAAATATATAAACATTTACATTCAAATAGTTCAAAACAAATCAAGATATATATCTCCATAGATCTACTGCTATAGAGAAGAAACAGAATACATACCGAAAAAAACTTATTAACATGTAGGTGAACAATACCTAGAAAAGGACACATGGAAATTAGGAAGTAGGGTTTCTGGTGGGAAAGACCTAAAAACAAGAGGCTGAAGAGGAGAAACAGAGATCAGGAAATTATTTCTTTCTGTAATTCTAACTCTGAAAATTATCTATACTATCTCGTAAGCAAAACCTTGTAATTTTATTCTAAAATTTTAAGATAACATAAATAACTGTTTCCCAAAAGAAGTTGAAAAATACATGTCTTCACCTTGCTATAAGGTGATACAAGACATTGGATTTATAATTAGGAATTAATGTGATGATTTCAGGTTTCCCATCCAAAACATACAGGGCATAGGCGTTATCACACCAACGCTCAACAAGTGGAAAAATAAGGAAACTGAGAAATCAGTAATTCTTAGATTCAGCAGGGAAGTGAGGTCATGGGGCAAACTACTGTTGCCAAAATTGGACAGACAGGCGGGTGGACAAAGCAAATCATAACTTACTGGAGCAGAACCCCTCACTGGAACCACTGGCTTGGGGATGATATCTAAACCAACAGTTGATGAAGGCCCAAAGCGGACAAGTCTGAGAGATTAAAACTCAATGTGTATGGGGCACGGGCACACACAGTTGTGAGTTTTACTTCCAGGAACCCTATCAAGTTCTCATGGAGAAGAGTCCTCTATGCTTCCTGCAGGCAAGGAAAGAAATCATCTTGAAATTTTCCAGAACATTCTGTTCTTATCAATGCACAATTTGAAAAGACTGAATGAGCATCAGAACCAGAGTCATACATAAGCAGAAATGTTGGAACTATCAGAGCAGGAGTTTTTTAAAACTATGATTGATATATGCTAAAGACTTTTTAGTGGAAAAGATGGAAAACAGGAAAAAACAAATGAGTAATGGAAGGAGAGATATGAAAATTCTAAGAAAGGAGCTAAAAGAAGTGTTAGGGCTGGATGTAGTGGCACACACCTATAATCCCAGCACTTGGGAAGTGGATATAAAGGAATTGCCAGGAGTTTGATGCCAGCATGAACTACAAAGTGATTTCAAGGCCAGCCTAGACTACATAGCAAGACCTTGTCAAAGAGAAAGAAAGAAAGAAAGAAAGAAAGAAAGAAAGAAAGAAAGAAAGAAAGAAAGAAAGAAAGAAGAAAGAAAGAAAGAAAGAAAGAAAGAAAGAAAGAAAGAAAGAAAGAAAGAAAGAAAGAGTTACAAATCAATAAACACTAAAAGAAATGAAGATTCCTTTGATGGATTTATTAGTGTACTGGAAGTGGCTAGGAAAAGAATATCTGAGCTTGAGGATATACCTTAGCATATAAATTGAAAAGCAAACAGAAAAGAAAAAAAGACAAGAAAGAAAGAACAAGCTGGGGATTTAGCTCAGTGGCTTAAGCGCCTGCCTGGCAAGCGCAAGGTCGTGAGTTCGATCCCTGGTACCAAAAAAAAAAAAAAAAAAAGAACAGAATGTTCAAGAACTATGGGATTACTACACTCTGTGATGGGAAATATTCAAAGGAAAAAAGAGGGGAAAGGGAACTGATATAATAAGGACTGAGGATTTCCACAAATTTATGTCAGACACCAAACTAAAGATTCAGGAAATTCTGAGAGCCTGGATAGATTTGGCAGAATCAATGTCAAAAGTAGACAGTGTTTAGCATAATATATTCATACTTCAGGAAGTCAAAGACAGAAATGTCTTAAAAGAAGTCAGAAGGACAAAACAACTTACCTACAGAGAAACAAAAATAAAATTAAATCTCACTTCTCAGAAATCATGCAAATAAAAAGTGGACTGATTAAATATTTAGTGTTTACAGAGCTGGGCATGGTGGCTTACATCTGCAATGCCAGCTACTCCAGAGGCTGAGGCACGAGGATACCAAGTATGAGGCCAGATTGGGCAACTCAGTAAGACCTTGTTTCAAAATAAAGAGGCTAAAGATGTAGTTCAGTGTTAGAGTATGCCTAGCACAATACAAATAAATAAATAAATAAAGTACTGGGGGGTGGGACAGCAACCTAGAATTCTGTATCCTGTGAAATTATCTTCAAAGTCGAAAAATAAAGAAATGCCTTCTTAGAGAAAAATGGGCAAATTTGCTGTTAGTAGATCTATCTCACAAGAAATGTTAAAAGACATTCTTCAGAGAAAAAGAAACTGATATAAGCAGACACTAAGATCTAAAGAAAGGAAAGACCAGGCAAGGGAAACAGAGAAAAGCAGGGAAAATAAAAATGTTTATTTTTCATATTCTTAATTGATTGAACAGATAACTTCAAAATAATACCAACATATGATTTTACATACACTTGTATATGCTTGTACACAAACTAAATGAATGACAATGATACAGTGAACAGGAAGATGGAATTAGGATGATGTTATTATTACAAAGTATTTGTATTACCTATGAAGTAATGCAGAGTCATTTGAAAGCAAACGTGAACATTTCCTAGGGAACCACTAAAAAAGAGTAAAAGAACAGTATGACAGCTATACTAAGAAAAAAGAGAAAATACAATAATATAAAAAGTTCAGTCAAAAGTCACAAAAGGAATGAAAGTATAGAATACAAAATTAGGAACAAAGAACAAGGTCAAGTGCTAGAGGATAGTTCAGTGGTAGAGTGATTGTCTAGCATTGTAAATTTGATGTCCAGTACCACATGAAAAAGGCAACAAAACTAGGCATGGTAGCTCACGCCTGTAATCCCAGCACTTAGGAGGCTGAAGCAGGAAGACCATCAGGAGTTTGAGGCCAGCCTGGTCTATATAGTGAATTCAAGGCTAGACTGAACTGTATAGTGAAACTCTGTCTCAATTAAAAAGAAGTAGGACGGGAACAAACCTGATAAATATTAATTAAAGTAGCACTGACAATATACATATACAGCACACCCTATGAAAGTTTCTTGCAGCAAGATTTTGGAGTCTTGGGGGGTTTTTTATGAAATAAATTTTGCTATGTTGCCCAGGCTGGTCTCAAAGCCTGGGCTCAAGTGATCCTCCTGCCTCATCTTTCCAAGCAGCTGAGACTACAGGTGCATGTTACTGCACCTGGCTTAAATCAGACTTTTTTTTAAATAAATGATTTATACATATGAGAGACCATATGAGTGAAACGAATGTATGGATGTTGGAAAATCATATTATTAATTATATGGTAAATGTACAAGGAGAAAATTACATGAAGGAACTGATGGACTGGACTCCTTTTACATTCACAGTTTATTAAACATTAGGACTTTAGTGAGAAAAATTACAGAATCAGTGAATGGCAGAATTACCAAATTACAAACATTTTAAGTAGCAGAAGTTTATATCATGAAGGACAGTGCTACAAGTTAGAGAAATTCTTCATGTAGAAATAACAGGTTTGGTCCTTATCACCAAAAAAAATTTTTAAAAAGAAATAAAAAAATAATATCACTCAGGAAGAATGAGTTAAAGCCTCAATCAGTGGGCTACCTCATTGTATATATTCATTTTTTTAAAATGTCATTTTAATCTGGAAAAATAGCTTTTTTTAGAAGTAATTTTAAGGGAAATTATTTTGCAGATGTTCCCAATTTTATGAAAAGATTGGAGAAAATAAGCAATAGCATATATAGTTATTTGTAGTATATAAATAAATGTAATAATCAGGACAATAAAAATACAGTCTGGGACCTACAGACATATAATATCTTCCTGTATGCATGACATACAGGAAGATTTTGAATAGTTGGGCATTTTACCTGTGAAAGCCATATGTAAGACATAAATTAATAGATGCAGTGTCATCTCCCAGGAATTTCTATCCTACATACTAACATTGTTTCTTTGCTTATTATCAAATACAACTGTTACTACAGCACTATGAGTTATTAAAAATGAATTGCAACTGGGCATGGTGATGCATGCCTGTAATACCAACACTAGGGAGGCAGAGGCAAGAGGATTGCCATGAGTTCAGGCCAACCTAAACTACATAGTGAGACCTTGTCTCTAAAAAACTTTTATTCAACAGTAAAAAATATTAGTTTAGACCATATTAATAATCGCTTTATCAATGATCTAAATATACCAATTAAAAAACATTATTAGAGCAGATAAAAATATCTAGACCACCTTGCAGGACCCAGGAACTCCAGCCAGTGCATATGGGGCCAGGCCAGACCCAGGCCCCTCCTATGACACCCACCATCCCAGCAGACCACATGGCAGGACCCAGGAACTCCAGCCAGCTGCACATATGGGGCAGGGCCAGACCCAGGCCCCTCCTGTGACCCCCACCATCCTGGCAGACTACCTCACAGGACCCAGGAACTCCAGCCAACGGTGCACTCAGGGCCAGGCCAGACCCGGGCCCCACCCGTACCTGCCCACACACACATAGTCCTGGCCACATACCTCAGTACTTAGAAACTCCAGCCCATGATACATGCCCTCACAGTCCCACCACTGCCACTGTAGACCCCCCCACCTACTGGATCAACTATTGCTGTTGATCTTTAGCTCCCACACATTCCCCTGTAACCCTGGACTGCAGTGGATTAACTGTCCTGTATTGAGGGGAGACTCAGTAACCCTTCATCCAAGCAAAAGAACTCAGCAGGTTTCCATCAGTGAGGTGAGTTTGCCCCTAAAATAGGAACAGAGTTTGCCATCTTCACTGGGTAAATAAACAGGAGCAATAGCAAAGCCCACTCCAGAAGTAGAACTTGGCCAGCTTGGCAAGAGGGTGGGTGAGTTCTTCCTCCACACAGAGAGCATCAGGCAGGTTGAGGAGCATGCTAATAAGGCCTCCCCCAACCTGGAGAAAATTAAAAGGGCCTATGAGACACCCAGAGACACAGTAGGGTCACAGCTGAGACAAACACTATGAACAGGGAGATCTGGTGACTCTGAACAACTGGAAGACATAATAACAGCAGGAACTAAGGGTTGATCTCCATCAATACTCCTAGGCTTGTCAGCCAAGGAAGAATATAGGACTCACCCAACAGGCCCTGCAGGGGGAATTCAGGTGACTATCCCACCTCTTCACTGTAGGACCCAGCAACTGGAAAAAATCAACCTTAGAGTAGGACCGCAAGATACACACTACCAGCAGTTGACACTAGTGGGATTGAAGGACCAAATATTAACCCAAAAGGGGAAAATGGCAAAATGAAAAAGCAAAATGCAATCTCAAATATCTAGTCTACCATGAGCAAGTACAGTAGACACTGAAATAGAGGACTTCAAAATAACACACAAGAAATCTCTGAAAAGATAGCAAGTGAAACAAACAAACAAACAAAAAAAAACTCCATGACGCTATAGAGGAAATCAAATTAGAAATAATCTCTCATATAAATACAGAAATAACCACCTTAGTAAAGGAGTTCCTCAGCACAGATAGAGAAGAAATTGATTTTTTAAAAAAAATACAGGAGGATGGGAAACTGATTGAAACCTTGAAAGAACAATATTGAAAACAAGAAGAATTCATGAAAAAACTAAAAGAGATATCCAAGAGACAAAAAATTCTATTGAAAGCTGGCAAAACCATTTAAATGAGGCAGAGGACAGAATTTCAGACCTTGACAACAGGATCAAAATTAGCGATCATGGAAGGATAGAACTTATAAAAATAACAAAGCAGCATGAAATGACAATACAGCAGCTTCAAGGTGATGTCAAGAAAAACAATATAAGATTGATAGGCATCAGTGAAAATGCAGGAGTCAATGCAAATGACATAGGTAAACTATTCACAGAAGTAATAGCAGAAAATTTCCCAAACATGGGGGAAAATGTGATATGTAGATAAGTGAGGCATATAGAATGCCAAACAGTCATAAACAACATAAATCTACACACAGATGTATAATAATTAAGATCCCAGACATGCACCATAAAAACAGAATACTAAAAGCTGTTAGAGAAAAGACACAAATCATCTATCAAGAAAAGCCCATTAGAATCACAGCAGACATTTCATCACAAGCCTTCAAATTTAGATGAGCTTAGAGTAAGGTGTTTCAAGCCCTGAAAGAAAATGACTTTCAACCCAGATTGATGTACCTAGCAAAACTTTCATTCAAATTTAATGGAGAAACAAGATACTTTCATGACAAAGAACAACTAAAGAAATTCATGTCCACCAAACCAACCCTAGAAAGAGTATTGAAAGACATACTAGACAGAGATAAAAATGACCATGATCTCCAGAACAATAACAGAAAGAAACTACCACACAGGAAAAGCAATTAAACAAGGAGGAAAAGCAGAAAGCAAACAACTGGAACATAACATGGCAAAGTCAAGCCAGTACATATCAGTTATATCCATAAATGTAAGTGGCCTCAATTCACCTACCAAAAGAAATAGGTTGACAGGACGGATCAAGAAACATGATCCCACAATATGCTGTATACAAGAAACACATCTGTCCCAAAAGGAAACTCATAGATTAAAAGTCAAAGGATGGAAAACAGTATTCCATGCAACAGGAACCCAGAAAAAAGTAGGGGTAACTGTTCTATTTGCAGACAATGTGAACTTCATGCCTAAAATAATTAAAAGAAATAAAGAAGGTCACTACATAATCTGGTTAGTGAAAAAATTCAAGAGGAAGAACTAACAATTATGAATAAATATGCACCAAATACAGGAGCATCCAACTATATAAGACAAATACTAACACATGAAAAACCAAATACACAAGAACACAATTATAACAGGAGAACTTAATACCCTATTGTCACAAAGAGATAGATCAACTAGACAAAAAGTCAGCAAAGAAATAATAGAATTGAATCATACCTGTGAGCAATTGAACTTAGTAGATGTTTACATAGTGTCTCACTAGACCACATCAGAATACACATTCTTCTCAACTGTGCATGGGATATTCTCCAAAATAGGCCATATATTATCCCATAAAACATTCTTAAATAAATGCAAAGGTATTGAAATTATCCCATGCATAATATCAGACCATAGAGCGCTGAAATTGGAAAATAATGGCAAAATAAATTGTAACACCTGCATAAATAGATGGAAATTAAATAACAATCTTCTGAACAACCAGTGGGCTGCAGATGAAATTAAAGAAGAAATAAACAAATACCTACAATTCAAACAAAATACAGAAAAAACATACTGTAATCTGTGGGATGCAATGAAAGTGGTCTTAAGAGGGAAATACATTGCAACAAATTGTCATATCAAGAAAACAGAACGAGCACAAATAAACAACCTAATGCTTCACCTCAAGCTTCTAGAAAAAGAAGAGCAAGTAAAACCCAAAGCTCATACAAGAAGAAATTGTAAAGATCAGAGCAGAAATTAATGCAATTGAAACTAAAAAAAAAATACAAAAATTAATGAGTCAAAATGCTGGTGTTTTGAGAGAATAAAAAAAACTGACAAACCTCTAGCTAACCTTATAAAGAAAAAGAGAGACAAAACCCAAATTCCCACAATAAGGATTGAAAAAAGGGAAATTATTACAGATCCCATGGAAATTCAAAAGATCATGAATACCTACTTTGAAAATCTCCACTCACATAGAGTGGAAACACAGAGGAAATGGACAGATTTCTAGAAGCATATGAACTACCAAAGCTCAACCAAGAAGATATAGCAATTTTGAATAACCCAATATCAGCTACTGCAATTGAAAATGTAATAAAAAAACTTACCAACAAAGAAAAGCCCAGATCCTGATGGATTCACAGCTGAATTCTGCAAGAAATTTAGAGAATATTTGATACCAATACTCCTTAAACTCTTTAATGAAATTGAAAAGGAAGCAATCCTCCCTAAATCATTCCTGGAGGCAATTATTACTCTGATACCAAAACCAGAGAAAGACCCAACTAAAAAGAGAACTATAAACCAATCTCACTAATGAATATTGATGCAAAGATTCTCAATAAGTGGCCCTGAAGCAAGGTCAGCAGGTCACTGCAGCTGCTGGTTTCAAACAGGAGCCTAAAGACAATTCTTTCTGTGGTCTGTTGGCCATTTCAGAACTTTGGAAATGCAATGGTCAGTTCATCAGAAAGAAATAGCAGGTGAGTATGGTGGACTTTAGGGGGCCTGCAGGAGATAGACTCTGGCACCTTGGGGTGCCAGGAGAACAAGGAACTCCCTCTCTCTGGGGGCAGCTGAGAGCGTGGCAGACTTTCAGCAGCCCAAAGGAGAGAGACCCTGGTGCATCAGGACCTGCACCTTGTGGTTGACTCGGGGTGCCAGGAGAACAAGGAGCTCCACCCCTCTCTGGGGGCAGCTGAGAGTGTGGCCGACTTTCGGCAGCCCAAAGGAGAGAGACCGTGGCACATCGGGACCTGCACCGTGCGTTGACTTGGAGTGCCGGGAGAACAAGGAGCTCCTCCCCTCTCTGGCTGGTGGCTGTGAGTATGGCCGACTTTCAGCAGCCCAAAGAAGAGAGACACTGGCAAGTCAGGACCTGCACATTGTGGTTGACTTGGGGTGCTGGGAGAACAAGGAGCTCCTCCCGTCCGTGGGGGGCGACTGTGATCCTGCCTGCATGTGGGCTGAGAATCAGACATCTTATGTCATCCTGTCCCCCATCCCGTGTCCCCCCTTCTCCTCCCCCCTGCCTAGCAAGTGGGAGCCAGTTAACTACACATCTTGTGAAAAGATTGGCTATGTTATTTAGTATGAGCTCTCCATATGCAAAGATAAGGACAACCATTTGGAATAAAACAAGAGGCAATATGACAGATAGTGAAGATCTCTGGTTGTCTAGCTTTGAAATTTATGCTTTCTTACGTCCCATTCTGTTCTGTTTTGTTGTGTTTAATTTTACTACCTTTTAAAATAAAGTAAAAAAAAAGATTCTCAATAAAATACTGGCTAATAAAATGCAACAAATCGTCAAGAAGATTATACATCATGACCAGGTGGGGGTCATTCCAGGAATGCAGGGATGGTTTAACATATGCAAATCAATAAATGTAATACACCACATCAACAGAGCCAAAAACAAAAACCACATGGTCATCTCAATAAACAGAGGAAAATCTTTTGATAAAGTCCAACACCTGTTCATGATAAAAACCCTTCAGAAACTCAGAATACACGGTGTCTACCTCAATCTCATAAAGGCCATGTATGACAAACCAACAGCCAACATTATACTAAATGGACAAAAACTGAAAGCTTTCACTTTAAAAGCAGGAACAAGACAAGGATCTATCACCACTATCACCACTCCTTTTCAATACAGTTCTGGAAATACTAGTCAGGGCAATGAGACAAGAGAGAGAAATAAAAGGAATAAAGATAAGAAAGGAAGAAGTTAAATTATCACTATTTGCAGATGACATGATACTCCATATAGAAGACCCAAAAAACTCCATTAAAAGACTATTAGAAGTAATAAACAAATTCAGTAGTGTAGCTGGCTATAAAATCAATGCTCAAAAATCAATAGCATTCCTGTACACAAACAAAAAACTCACTGAGAGAGAAATTATGGAAATATCACTTTTCACAATAGCATCAAAAAAACAAAATACTTAGAATCAACTTAATTAAGAATGTAATAGACCTATATGCTGAAAATTATGCTATGCTCAAAAAGAAGATTAAAGAGGATATTAGAAAATGGAAGGATATCCTTGCTCTTGGTTAGGAAGAACCAACATTGTAAAAATGGCCATACACCCAAAACTGTTATACAGATTTAACACAATCCCAATCAAAATACCATACCTCACAGATCTAGAAAAAAACACTCCTAAAACTCATTTGGAAACAGAAGAAACCTATAATAGCAAAGGCAATTCTGGGAACAAAAGCAAGGCAGGAAGCATCTCAACTCCTGACTTGAAATTATACTACAAAGCTACAGTGATAAAATCAGCATGGTAGTGGCAAAGACATAGACCTGAGGATCAATGGGACAGATTAGAAGATGCAAACACGACTACAAAGACTCTCAGCCACCTAATATTTGACAAAGGTGTCAAACATGTTCACTGTAAGATGGATAGCCTCTTTAATAAATGCTGTTGGAAAACCTGGCTCTCCATATGCCAAAGACTGAAACTGGACCCATGTCTATCACAATGCACTAAACTAAAGTTAACATGGATCAAAGATCTAAATATTAAAACAGAAACACTAAATCTAATGGAAGATAAGGTAGGTAGAAGTTTTGGAGAGATAGGGGTAGAGGCAGAGAATTCATGAACAAAACACAAACTGCATGGGAAACACTTCAAAGAATCAACAACTGGGATCTCATATTACTGAAAATTTTTTGCACTTCAAAAGAAATCACCAACAGAGTGAAAAGAAAAGAAAACCCACAGAATGAGAAAGAATTTTAGCCAGCAAGCCCTTGGACAAAGGACTTGTATCAAGAACATATAAAGAATTGAAAAACATCAAGCCCCCTAAATTCAAAGACCCTCTCCAAAAATGGGCATCTCAGATGAACACACACTTCTCAGATAAAGATATACAAATGGCAAATAAATATATGAAGACATGTTCACCATTACTGGTCATTTGAGAGATGCAAATTAAAACAGCATTGAGATTTCATCTCACTCCAGAAAGAATAGCTGCCATCAAGAAATCAACTGATGACAAATGTTGGTGAGGCTTTGGGGGAAAAGGAACACTTCTCTACTGTTGGTGGGAGTGTAGACTAGTGCAACCGCTATGGAAATCAGTATGAAGAATTCTCAGAAGACTAGGATTGGAAGTTCCAATCAATCCAGCTATTCCCCTCCAGGTTATTTTCCCAGAAAAAACTGTAAAGTTCATGTCACAATGACATATGTGCACCCATGTTCATAGCAGCACAATTTGTAATAGCTAAATCTTGGAAACAACCAAAATACCCATCAACTGCAGAGTGGATGAAAAAGATGTGGTATTTTTACACAGTGGACTATTACTCAGCTATAAAAAATGATGATCTTGAAGCCTTTATAGATAAATGGAGGCAACTTGAGACTGTCCTCATAAGGGAAATAAATAAGAATCATATTTATAGAGAACAAGATGGCGGACTGGTAGGTAGCAGGAGAGAGACCCTCTCTGAGAGAGACACTCTCTGAGAGAGACAGCTCAAATGCCAGAATGAAACACCCTGGAGAGACCCAAACAGATAGAGATGGACTCTCACATCCCAGAAAAAAAAACTAAAGTGCAAAAAACCACTCGAATATGAGGTCCTAGGACTACCATCAGAGAAGCTAAGATCAGCAAGCACGGCACCCTCCTCGAGCCGCCTGAATTCCTGCCCGACCTGAACAAGCGATCTGCACCTTGGCGACTGGCTTGAGCCGCTGGAGCGCAGAGCTGAACAGCCCTGCGTGCAGCTCACCTGGACCGGCCCTGCACTCGACCCACCCAGAGGCACCGTGAATTCCCACCGCAGCCACGCTAAAGTCAGAGGTCGGGGAGTCCTACAGTTCTCCGGACGGGCATCAATACATGGTGAGTGATGGGAATAAGACCCTCCCACAGGAAAGGGAAAACTGACTGGATGACATGTTGGATTTGGGAAGGACAGCCTTAACTCCATAAGGAAGTGGCTTCAGCTGGTTGCTCCCCTCGCCAAGCGGATTGGTGGAATCTGCTTGAATCAGGCCGCGCCCCTGGTGGGGAGCCAGCGAGTCACTACAATTATACTTCCCTAAGATCAGTGCACACTGACGCAGTGAAGGCCTGCAAAGGTTGATTGGCCCGGAAGGGAGGAGCTAGCGCACACTGCCCATGGGTGAACTCTAATCTCTGATAACCTATTGAACAGGGCTAAAGCTCCTAGCCTGCACACTCTAGAGCAGCCTTAAACAACAAGAAAAGGGTCTGGGAATTACAATGTACACTTGTATGGAAGGAACCAAAAACATGACAAAAGGGAGAAATAAGAAACAACACCCAGCCCCCAACCCTGAGAATATTGAACCAGGAGAGGTAAATACAAAAGAGGTTGAGGGCAGCAATAATGCAACATCAAACACAGCGTTAGTGGACATAAAGAGATATCTTCAGGACCTTGTAAGCAGGACCAAAACTGAAATATTAATTCAAATTAAACAAGAGATAAGTAGATTAATAAAAGAAGGGCTGGGCACCTCTCAAGAAGACACAGACAGAAGAATGGAGGAATAAAAATGGAGAGAAAAATTTAATGAAGAATTCAGGAAAAACCTAGAATTCATGAAGCAGATTCAAAGAGATTATCAGGAAACTAAAGACTCCATAGAAAGCTGGCAAAACTGCTTGAAAGAAACCAAAGATAGACTATCAAAAATTGAACACAGGCTTGCAATGTGGGGTCATGAAAGGGAAGATCTCTTAAAAATAAC